>PVIU01006317.1:87421-103396 GCA_004026605.1 Ondatra zibethicus | reverse complement strand
GTAATGATAAACTTGAACTTTGAATTTTATGTTTCTAAAATGCATTTATTTAGCTCTCAAACTGTCTGTCTATCATCAATTTTTCTCCAGAAGATTCTTAGTGAATTCCATTGGACATATAAGTTATTTTGAGACATATAATATTAAAATCTTCAATCATTCTAATTCAAGGACAACATAGCATATCTTTAACCTTTTCAATGTTTGGGCTTTTCTTTCTTCTTTAATATCTCTGAGTAAAGATTTCATATTTGTTCTTTAGCTTTATATCTGGAATTCTGTTCCTTGCAGCAAAAGTTAACAGCAACTATAACCAGATTTTTAAAAAATCAACATCTCTTGGGCTCAGATGACAGTTACTGCAATTAGGTAAAATAAATAAGATGCAGTTCACTTGCAGAAAGAGTTTACAGGTCCAGTTGCGGAGGATAAAATATACATATGTTACTGTTTTATTCTTAATGCAGACTCTTGTTTTAAAGGTGAATTTAGAAGCCATTTTGGAAGAATATATCTTTATAGATTTTCCTTCCAATTTCTGCACAAATGAACTTATCCAAGAACTTTTTAGTATGTGCAGGAGACTGTACATTCTCTTTTTGATTGTGAACAGAAGTAGATCATGGCCTTTATCCTTGGGTGACATGGAACTTGCAATGAGCAAGATCAAATATCTACAAAAATGCCAGATCCCTTGAATGTGAAAAAGCAGCTCAACATTTGATAGTCACAAATACATCATAAGTTGTCAACAGGTAAAGGTCGACCAGTAGTAGAGACATGAGTGGAATGATTCAAATGGAGACAGAAGCTAGAGGGAGCAATTATACCACACACACACACACACACACACACACACACACACACACACACACACACACACACACACTATTTGACCTGAATGTGTCTTATATTATGATTTTCCCACAAATTTTTAAATTTCCTATTGTCCAGCCTTTTATTTCTGTCTTCCCCATGTCAAGCAAAGATTGGTTTTCCTGTATTTAACAAACTACACAATCCTATAGTAAAGGAAATGAGAGCTGAAAATAGATAAGGGTGATTAAAAAAAAGAAGAAGATGGAGTGGAAACCAAAGCGTATCTATTCAGAGCCTCTTGCATGGTCTACCCCAAGGTTATTAAGTAGCACTCCCCTTGCTAACTTTGCTGAGGCTGACCCAGAAAGCATGAGGTAGGAGGACAAGGACGGATGAACAGATGGACAGACATGGACACACTTATATCTCTCCACACCAGCATTGCTCCAGCTTCCATCTGAGCCTCGAACTGAGAGTACATGATGAAGTGGACCAGTCAGAATAGAGTTGCCTCCATTTCCAGGCTCCCTGAGCATGAACTTTTGTTCATATCTTGTATTAATGGAAATTGGTCTTTTTCACAAATTGTCTTTAAAATTTATCATACAATGGCAAGTGGTTAAAGCTAATAATTCAAGTTGTTTGCTTAGGCAAAACCTGTGTCATTAAAATCATCATCTCTACAGACAAAAATAAAAGCAATTTTAAAAATCTTAAATTAATTATTTTAAAATGTCTTAAATACATACAAAATATTCTGATCATATTCACCTCTCAACTCTACATTTATTCAGTTGTTTTGCACATATTCATTTCCTGAGGTATTTTATAATAGTATATAGTTTTGAAATGGTACATTCTGAATCTTTATAGCTTTGTGATTTTCAGCACTGATTCATAATTTTTAAAAAAGATATGAAAGCAGGAAGGGACCATGTGAAGGAACAGCAGCTGGGCATGAAATTGGTAAGAGATAAGATAAGACAATTGGGGTATTTATGATCAACATGTATTATATACATGTACGAAATTGTCAAGGAATAATTTTAAAAGAATCAGGTGCATGCTTGGTTAAACATAATATAAGGCTACATTTAACTCAAATAGTATCTCAGTTAAGAGTTTCTCTTGCAATTTAAAGTTAACTCTTACAGATAAGAGAATAGCCACACATGTACAACTGTTTTCAATGCATTCAGGGGGTGTGGCCAGAGAGGAGGATCTCTTAAATTTCAGAACTCAAGATCAGCCAGAACAACATGACAAGACCCAACAATATCCATGACAATAACACAAACCCACAGAACTGCATTTTCTGTTTGTTTTCTTAGGGGTACTTTAAAATCTTTTAATGATAAAAGTAAAATAAATTCTAGGCTAAATTATAAATTTTAAAGCTTTTTAATATGTTCCCAACTGAATTGTATCTTTACCATTACAAAGAGTCTAGAGACAAGAGTTTCTGTTGACTCCATTTCATTAGTCTTGACCATAACATATTTAGAATTCACTTCAGGGAAACTATCTAGATGCTTTTCCTCTCCTACTCTCTCCCAAAGGACACACTAGTGTATCATAATGATGAAATTGGTACTCATGATACAGCTGTCAGCTCTAAAGGGATTAGTAACTGAGAAAAGAAATCTCTAAATAAGTTACAATGAAAATCATGAACAATAAATTAAAGGGACAAGAAAAAGTTAAAAACTTCTATGATAATATCCAAAAGTTCTTTTTTTAAAAAAAATTATGGTGAACTAACATTAATTGGCTTTCATATTTAAACGTTCAATTTAGAAAAGCCCAACCAAAACTGAAACATGAAATATAAAGTAAGGTTAATAGTACACCTTCAGATTTCAGATTAGTGGTAGTAGACTAAGATATAGGTATTGGGAGGGGTAGCTAACACTAAAGATCTTTGAAATCTATTACTGAAGACACTTTGTATATGTGTGTGTGTGTGTTTGTGTGTGTGTGTGTATAGCTTCTCCAGAAGATAATTCCTGTCCTGCCATAGGCTATCAAACAAAAATCCAGTGCTAGATATCTCCTTTGGAGTTTTGGTCATTGGGGTTCCAGAGACCTCCAAACTTTACAGGCTTTGGTTCTTGTTATCCTCCAGAACTTACTTATAAGGTTCTACTGCCAAAGTCATCTCAGACTTGAAATCAGACAGGGAGAAATCAAGCTGACACCAACTATGAGACTTCCTGTTTGCATGCTAGTTTTCATAGTGCTGAGTGGTGCTACGTTCACTGCTGGGGAGAAAAACAGTCATCTGTCTTACCTAGTTGTGACCCAGTGAACTACCATGAAGACATGTCTGGAAGATACACCCACTGGTGCAACAGTGGCCCAAGGGGTATGACGGTCACCAAACATGTTGTGATAGGACTTAAGGGATGCTCCCATAGTTAGGTAGATCGCAGGCCCTAGGGGAGAAACCGCTACTGTATTCTGCTAAATAGACAGCATGTAACAGACTTGTAACAGCTTCTTGTTATACCAAGAGATTAATACATCACCTCATCAAAGAAGCTTTTTATTTCAGTAGATGGGAATTAAAAAGAGGTTACAGCTGGTCAGCATGAAGAGTATAAGACTGAGGAGTACTCAGCCCTAAATGGGTCATCTATATTATACCTATGCTCCCAAGTGTCTGGGATCATTGAGGAAGAGGGAGCAGAAAGAGTGCAAAAGGCAAAGCTAGTAGATGACCACCATGGAGCAGTGTTTACCTAAAATAACAGGGCAAATGCATGTAAAAATTCACAATGGTTGTTACAATATGCGAATGAAATTGAAATGCAATTTGTGTCTTGGCAATGCTGTAGCATGCATGGGCAGCCTGTATATGGCAGTTCTGTTGAACTTGTCCATATTGGATTTCATGGTCTAAATTGATGAGGATGACTGACCAGGTCTCTTCTTCAAGAGGGTACCAGATCTCATTACAGATCGTGTGGTTGCTGGGAATTGAACTCAGGACCTTTGGAAGAACAGGCAGTGCTCTTAACCACTGAGCCATCTCTCCAGTCCTGTTGCAACATGAATAAGACAAAAATCTCAACATGGAGGAATAATCTTGCCATGAAGTCCCACCCCTAGCTGAGGAGCTATTGGATGCTTGGAGATGAAGAGTCAGCTATCTTCAAGGACATGGCCCCTGATAGGCTAGCCATGTTCCAATAAAGGGCCATATACCCATGCACATACTGGCTTCTAGAACTAAGTGGACTCAGTGGGCTAGATATAGAAAGTATAAAATCAGGAAAGAATAGTGGTGAAGAGATTAGGGGAGGAACTCAAGAAGAGGAAATAGGTGTGGATTTAATAGCAAAAAGCGTTATAGGCATGTATGAAATTCTTTTAAATTTTTAAAAAGATGTGGTTAAGTGTATGTGTTTTGCTCTGGGCAAAAAAAAAAAAAAAAGACAAGTCAAAGGTGGTTGGATTTCAATAGGAGATACTCCCCTGTGTCATTATTCACTGTCACCTACTGTCCTCTGCCTCTGTCTAGATTCTTCGTGCTATCTCTTATGTGTGAGTATGTGTGGCATATGTGCTTGTGTGTGTGTGTGCCGTATGTGCTTTTGTGTCTGTGGGTGTATCAATGAGGCATGGATGCAGAGGCCTGAAGAGTACGGCAGGGGTCTGGCTCTATCACTCTCTGCCTTATCCCACCAAAACAAGAACATGGTCCTTCAAAAAAACTATAGAGTCGAGAGCCAGCAAGCCTAAATATGATCCTATCTTTGTATTCCACAGTGCTGAGGGTACAAATGGCGTGTACAGTCACACCTAGCTTTTTTATATAAGTCAAGTATTTTCATAATAGCAAATGCTGTTACCCACTGGACCATCTCCCTAGTCCCCTCATGGCACCTTATGTTTAACAACTCATACTAGACCCCCATCCTAGCCTCTAGCAAGCCAGTTAAAGATATAATTAATTAATTGAATGTGTCTGTGTGAATTTATATTGGTGTGTAGTTGCCCATAGCGACCTGAAGAGGATGTCAGAACTTCTGGAACTGGAGTTACAGGCAGTTATAAGTAGTCCTGAGGGCCATGGGAACTTAGCCAGGTGTTTTTGCAAGAATAGCAAGTACTGAGCCATCTCTTCATGCCCCAGTAAGACAGTTTTAAGAGGAGCATATCTACACCTTGATTTTTCTGCTTTTCTTTAGTGGTTCTTGGCTGTCTCTGGCTTTATCTTTATATATTCTTTGTCTTCATAGTAACATTTAAATAACTTTCTATAATAGAGACAACATTTAAATAACCATTTTCTATACAGACCATTTATGAAATAAAAATCCTCTATTTTTTTACTACAAACTTTTCTTTGCACATTAATCAGACTAGTTTATCTTCAAAATGTTTGTAATAGAATTAGGAAATATTCCAAGGGAAATTTTACTCAGTTTGTAAGGTAACAAGCTTGATTGAGACCATTGTATTGATGCTGGCAAAAGACAGGTGACTTCTAGGTCAGAAATGAAAATAAAAGTATAATTATGCTTATTCCAGAGTAAGACGCACAAATAGATTTTTACTGATTTGTTATATTTACTAAACTGAGAGCGACGAACAAGGCCACACATACCCTAGATTACTCCTCCATTCAGTTTCCCCTAAGTATAATGCTGTTAGATGTGATCTTTAGCTAATAAGCTTTTTACTACATATATTAATATTAAATATTAAATACATCACTGTGATGGTTGTTCTTGTCGCCTTGCTGTGATTTTGAATCACCTGGAAAACAAGCCTCTGGCAATGTTTCTGAAAGGGAAGGCCATTCTCCAAGTGGGTACCACCTTCCAGAGGGCAGCTCACATACAGAGAAACTTGAGAAAAAAGCATTGTGTAAACTGCCTGCCTTTGCTGTGTCTTTCCAAGTGCAGCTACTGATGCTACAACCATCATCTGCTGACTACAGGCTTGTTTTTCCACCCCTCCCTTCCAATATGGACTCAAAAAATTTTAATTACATTTGTTTATTTATTCATGTATGTGTGTACACATTCATGTGTGAAGATCAGAAGACAGCTTTTGGAATCAGTGCTCTCATTGCACATGGATTCCAGGGCGCTGGTCCTAGGTATAAAAGCATGCCCTCTTTTCTGTTTAGCCATCACATAGGCCCTCAACACAGACTCAATATAAGCAACTTTACAGTGAACATAAAGGCCTCTAGTGCCAGATTGGAAATGCTGAGAAAATGGGATCACAGACTACCAGGTTCTCGGCCTCTCCAATGTATAGGCAACCATCGCTGAACTACACAGTCCATGGTATGTAAGTTAAGCTAGTAGATTCCCTTTGGCAGCATGTGTACATTCCATTGGTTATATTTCTCTAGAGAACCTTGCCTAATACAATGGCCAAAACATTTTTCATAAAGAGGATCATTTTAAGATCTTAGTAACTATGTTTACCAACTGTTCTTTCAAATTTAAAGAAGCATTCTAATTGTGGTCTTCTATTGTAGCGTGGATTTGAGTACAGTGTAGTAGAACAGGGTAGATGGGTTGATGCTGCACCACACATCTCTGTTTAATCAACATAAAGACATAAATATTTGTCTGTCAAGTTACTGAGGACCACAGACCAAATGCAATGTACTTCTACCTATTGGCATACATAAATACCACTCAAATTAAGAAGATAGTGGGTCAAAATATTCTTCTGTTATAATATTCTTGTATTTTATCTACTTATAAATTTCTTGTTTTTATGTTTTGGAAAAAGGGTCTCTCTATGTGTCTCTGGCTGTCCTTGAACTCATAGAGATCCACAATGTTTCTGTTTCCAGAGTGCTGGGATTAAAATCATGTGACACTACACCCAACTCACTTTACTTTTATCAAACACTGTAAAAATTAGCCAATAATATCAGAGAATTAATAAACTACTAGTAATCAAAAACTGAAAACAAGTGGGGCTCCAATAATAATCTCTCCTTAGCAGCAATCTGTCAGCATTTTAAATCCGTTCTTGCCTTACAATGCCACCTTTTACTACTGGTGTGGAAGATGTGATGTTAAGAGCGCAGTGTGTCAGGATGGACAATCAACAGTTCCACTTTTCCTGATTGTCTCTCAGTCAAAACATAATGCTTCAAGAGAAGAATTAATAACCGTAAGAAAAGAAATGTGACCCCCCCCCCAGACTCAGTAACTTCTGTGCCGACCAAATGTCTCCACCACCTGAAGCCATCTTTCTGCAGTTTATCTCTCTTTGGGATATAAGCCTCCAATGTGCGTATGAGGTGAGTGCAAGTATACACACACATGCACACACACACATAAGAGAGAGAGAGAGAGAGAGAAAGAGAGAGAGAAAGATTAAGTTTGTATTTTTATTGAGCTCTACATTTTTCTCTGCTCCCCTCCCTGCCTCTACCCTCCCACCTTCAACCCTCCCCCAAGGTACCCCTGCTTCCAATTTACTCAGGAGATCTTGTCTTTTTCTACTTCCCATGTAAGTTTCTCTTAGTGTCCTCATTGTTGTCTAAGTTCTCTGGGATTGTGGTTTGTAGGCTGGTTTTCTTTGATTTATGTTTAAAAACCACTTATGAGTGAGTACATGTGATAATTGTCTTTCTGTGTCTGGGTTACCTCACTCAAAATAATGCTTTCTAGTTCCATCCATTTCCCTGCAAAATTCAAGCTGTCATTATTTTTTTCTGCTGTGTAGTACTCCATTGTGTAAATGTACCACATTTTTTAATCCATTCTTCGATCGAGGGGCATTTAGGTTGTTTCCAGGTTCTGGCTATGACAAACAAAGCTGCTATGAACATAGCTGAGCACATGTCCTTGTGGCACGGTTGAGCATCCTTTGGATATATACCCAAAAGTGGTATTACTGGGTCTTGAGGAAGGTTGTTTCCTAATTTTCTGAGAAATCACCACACTGACATCCAAAGGGACTCTACCAGTTGCATTCCCACCAGCAATACAGAGTGTTCCCTTTCCCCCACAACCTCTCCAGCATAAGTTGTCATCAGTGTTTTTGATCTTAGCCATTCTTACAGGTGTAAGATGAAATCTCAGAGTTGTTTTGATTTGCATTTCTCTGATGACTAAGGATGTTGAACATTCCCTTAAGTGTCTTTCAGCCATTTTAGATTCCTCTGTCGACAGTTCTCTGTTGAGGTCTGTATTCCATGTTTTTATTGGATTATGTGGGGTTTTTTTTTTTTTGATGACCAATTTCTTGAGTTCTTTGTATATTTTAGATATCAGAACTCTGTCTGATGTGAGGTTAGTGAAGATCTTTTCCCAGTCTGTAGGCTGTCGTTTTATCTTGTTGACCGTGTCCTTTGCTTTACAGAAGTTTTTTAGCGTCAGGAGGTCCCATTTATTAATTGTTTCTCTCAGAATCTATGCTGCTGGGGTTCTATTTAGGAAGTGGTCTCCTGTGCCAATGCATTCAAATGTACTCCCCACTTTCTGTTCTATAAGGTTTAGTGTGGCTGACTACATTCCAATCTTAATCCATCTCTTAAAGACCTAACTTGTGACTATATGTAAGATTTTTAGAGTCTTTGAAAATAGAGTCAAGCTAAAATGAATAGGTCCTGAGCTGATTTTACAAGTGTTCATATAAGAACAGCAGAGACCAAGTAAACACACAGGGAACAGACAGAGCAGGAGGACAGTCCCAGAAAAGACAGCAGGGTCAAGATATGACTCGCAGAACTCGAAATTTCAGAATCACACTTGTCCACATCGCTACCTTAGTAAACTCTGAAATCAAAGCACAAGGCCATAGTGAGAGCAGATAAACCCGAGATTCTGCTTACAAAGTGACTCATCTCCCCAAACGCCTTTTCCCTCTCCTCTTAGGGCATTTGGCCCTAATCATTGATTTGAATTTCCCAAAAACCACTAAGAACAAGCCTGCTCTCTGACCTTTAAATAACCATCCAAACAGATGTTCACTTCATAGTAAACAAGAAAACACAAATGGAAAAAAAGCAAATGAGATGTGATTTTATATTTATCCCTTCAGATTGTCATACATGAGAGGTTTGGCATAAATTATCCACACAAATGTTTTCAACATACTAATATGATACCAATGCTTCTTGAAAAGGTACAAATGTTACATAAAAAGCAACTTTATTCATGATTAAGCTGAGAAAATAAATATATTTTCTATATTACGTGCCATTTTTAATGTGTTTCATGAACCTATGAAGGAGGGATTAACATTTAAATTATATTGAGATTTTTTTAAAAAAATGAATGCTTTCATTTAACCTCTCAAGGTTCTGACTTAATTGTTGTGCCTATACAGTATGGACATAATAGCTTTGAAAAATTCCCAAGACAACTAGTGCTCAACCTGAATATGAGCCTCATGCTTTGCACAAAAGCGGGTGACAATTACAGATTGGCCATGAAGCAGTTAGGCACACAGGATTAGTGCTGCTGTTGGTTATTCTTTTAGCTGTTGTTGTTGACTTCTTCCCCAATCGACCCCAAGCTGTCTTAGATCACTGTCACTTTACATAACAGGCTTAGAAAAAGGTGCTCTTACAGGGAATTTGGCTCTTCCTGAAATGGATGTCCTTTCTAACCACCACTGAATGCCACTGAATGTCGTTTCTGCCACATTGACACCTGTACCATGCATTTCATGCTATTGATGATGGAGATTTGAATAATTTAGCTATGCTCTCTGGCACTAGTGCATCTATGAAACGCTCACGTTAAAAGTCTGCAGGAGATCTACCATTTTATTTTTTATTATTTTTACAATATTATTGTTTTGGGGGGATACAAAGTCTCATTCTGTAACCCAGATGAGCCTCTAACTCGCACTCTCATTATCTCAGCTTCCGGAATACTAAAACTGTAGGCATAGTCTCCTTTGGGATTTCTATTAAGAGATCAACATGTTTCAGCAAAAACCCATTATACTACCATAAAAGACAACTAAGCCATAGCAAGTTTCTCCTGGCATGCACTCCTCAGACATAATAAGGTCATAAAAATAGTAACAAGTCACTCCACGACCGTCCTACCATCTTCAAGTCACTGGAATCAAAGATCCCAGCTACTCCTTCAGTATCTGAATGTTTTCCACGACTGAGCAAACACCCAAAGAAAGGTCAGGTGGCTCCTTCAGTCTCTCCCTGGCTTATTTTTGAGACAGGATCCCTCACTAAACCAGGAGCTTTCCAATCCAGCCACACAGGCTCAGTAGTTAAGCTCTAGGAATCATCCTCCCTCCAGGCTGCCACAGCTGGCTTTTAGGTGGGTGTTGGGATTAACTCAGGTTCTTATGCTAGGGAGCAATCTGAGGCCCTCATGTTTCTGGGGTAAGGATTTAGTTACTGAGTCATCCCCCAGCCTTGCCAATTTTATTTTTCCTTGTTTGTTAATTAGAGAGAGAGAGAGAGAGAGAGAGAGAGAGAGTGTGTATGGATAGTAATAGGCATTTGTCTAGGTCCTGGGGATGGACCTAAAGCAGAGAACAGGGCTATGCAAGTAGGAAAGTGAGACAATAGACCAAATATACGATATACTATATACATTATTGGTAGGTGTAATAAAGTTTACAGAATAAGAAAAGGTGGAATGTTGGGAAAGACGGAAAAAGTGAAATTTTAGACTGTGTGTCTCTGGGAAGTCCGTTTCACAAAGGTTATCTTTCTAAGGAATGTTTCACACCATAAATCTCCCCTGGAAAAATAATATTTTAACATATACTGAAAATTGCGCAGGATAACACATGTCCCAGAGCTGTGGTCTATAATGTTCCCTCTCTTTTGAGTCCTACCCATGCTGCAACACACCCTTACACGTTCCCCGTTCTTCTGCTTCTGCCATTTAGACACTTCTGGAAGGTAAATGTGTTGCATGTTTTTCCTACCTCCACCATCATAATGCAACAGGCCTGCTCTTTAGATTGGATCCCATTATCAGTCAGCAGAGTGGCTGTCTCAGTCTTTAAACACCCATTTTAAGAATTTCTTTGAGTCACATGAATTAACAAAACTTAGGTTCTAATCTATTGTACCTCTGGGGCGATCATGTCTTCGTAAACATCCCCTTAACTTTTTTTTATCTCTGAGTTTATTGGGCTCCATTCTGTCCTTGATGTTCACGGTAGTAATCATAACATTAACTAGACCCTGCTTAATGTCTGGAAACCTGGTTAATTATTAAATTTCCTCATTCAGATGACTCAGGTGATTTCTGTTCTCTGTCTGGGCTGTAGTTAATAAATAAAGTAAATATCTCTGAATGGATCCAGAAATTTATTTTACTAGAATTCTGCCACAAACTTCAGAGAAATACCATAGGACTGCTGGTGTACAAGTTTTTATTCTGGAGTCTTTTCTTTATTTGTACATGTGGTTCATTGGCCATTTTTTCATATTTATACTTATCATTGTCATTTATTTTTATTTAATTCTCTGTGTGTGCGTGTGTGTGTGTGTGTGTATACATGTTAGGCAGAGTGTGGTACAGGTGCGTTGCATTCATGTGCCTGTGGGGTGATGCCAGAGGTCAAAATCAGGTGTATCTCTTAATTGCTTTCTGTATTAATTTTGTGAGAGAGACGCTGACTGAACCAGGTGCTTGCTTTGTCTAGATTGACTGGCCAGTATACCCCGAGATTTACCTCACTGGCCTTGGAATTACATGAAATGGCCCAGTTTGGGAACCAATGGCTCTAGACCTGGGCCCTCATGCATGTGAGTCAAGCTCTTTATTGATCACGCTGTCTCCTAGACACTGTCATTTCATTGCACCTATCCATCTTGAGTTAAAGTATGATCTTGTCCCCTTAGCCAGAGCTGCCTACCTAAAACACAGAGAATCCTCTTTCAGTATGAAATACAGTCTTTGGGGGCTGGAGCGAGTTACAGAAGCACCTTTTTCAGTTGACACCATTGCTACATCAATAACTCAGGTCTAGGCTAAGTTTCGTTTCCCATATCACTTTCTAAAATATAGACAAAAATCATCATAATGGGAATATAATAGCTAAAATTGGAAAATATTTATTGAGAGAATTAAGTGTTTAACATGCTCAGAACCTTTTAAACACCAAGGAATGAGTTGCCTCTTTTGTGATCATCATTAAAGGTGACATGTAGATTTTGAATATAAAAGTTAATGTTACCCAAATGTTCTCACTTCTGTTCAGGAAAAGAAATAAAGAAAAACCTAACCACCTTAAAATACAGTGCAAAAGTAAATGTAATATCTCCCTGCCAGATTAGCCAGGCCGGCCTAGAACTTAAAGCAACATTGTACAAATGAAAGGGAAGTCCCTTATTCTTCTGATTCCTAACCTGTAAAAACAAGACAAAACCCCCAGATATTGGTATTTACATAATGCTTAATTGGACTTTCAATTTGCTTCTACACAATCAGATGTAGTCTTTGGTATGTGAAGTCTAAGAAGGGAGGATCAGACTTAATGCTTCTTAATCCAGTGCAAATTGTTCACAAAGATATTGAAATGGAAAATGATTCTCTAGATGGAAAACATCCTACCTCTCTCTTTGGAGCTGTCGAAATTCTTTTGATAATGAGCACAACAGCCATTTTAAAGATACTTCCTTGTTTGCCTCCCAAGTAAAGATTTTTTTCTTCCTTTTATAATATAATCTTTATCAGTCCTTTTAAAAAATTTAAGTGTGTGTGTGTGTGTGTGTGTGTGTGTGTGTGTGTGTGTATGTGTGTGTGTAATGCTTACAGGTGTCTTTGAAGGCTAGGAGAGGGGGCTTAATGCCCTGGAGCTGGAGTTACAGGTGGCTGAGAGTTGCTCAACATGTGTGCTAAAAAACCTCAACTCTGGTCCTTTGGTGAAAGTAGCAAAGTGCTCTTAATGACCAAGTCATCTCCCTAACTCCTATAACAATCTTAAATCTAAATTTCTTTTGTATTATTGGCAATTTGTTAATCATGCCTCTTGATTAAAACATAAAATTGTAGATTAAACAAATTACTAATTGGCATTTTTTAAAAACAGATTTGACAAGGAAATGAAGTTCAGAACACTCTCTTACATTGCTGTCTCCCGTGCCTTATTCCTCGGCGATGGACACTTTTTTACGAACAGTGCCAGTATGCACGAAGATGGCAGCATCTAAATGAGATCCTGCCTTTCAAAAAAGCACACACAGGGGGAGGAAGCAGAATGAGCTCACTCAGCCCACAGCCTTGAAGACCATCACACTAGGTCTTGATTTCCCATCTGTTTTGAATTTCCTCACGCCTGCTCCGTGTTTAATCACTCCCTATAGGCTTCTGCCACATCCCAGCTACTGTGTCTTCTTGCTTTCTTATCTCAGCTCTGATATTTGCTGGCAATCTTGTCCAGGTCATTTATAGCCACACTTCTAGTGCCAACCCCCAATGGACTCTTGCCTTAATACTTCCCAGTACAAAGATAATTACAAGATTATTTTCCACTTAAGAAAAAAAAAATCCCACAGTATTGGTTAAAGCGGGTTGGTGGCATCTGGCCACTGTTGGAAAGGGATATATTTTTACATCCCCTCTTCAACATTAATGATAAACAAAGTGAGCAACGTGCAAAAATAACTGTGAGGTTTAGGTTCTGCTCGATACAAACAAGTTAAATCCAAATTTAGGCTCTTGCTGTGTCATTACCCAAGCCCCAGTTGTTCTGGGTATTGTGGCACATATGGTCGGTGAGATCACCCACAGACTTCAGGCTTCCCGTTAGATGACCAGATGGACAGGCTGAGTTCCCAAAGAGCAAAAGGACTGGACCAGCATCCCACTGCCTAGTGCTGGAGAGTGTCTTATTTGGTGCATTTATCAAGGTGTATTTTTCCACCTATGTTTTCTAAAACCCACCTTTTGATATAGTTTATAAAATTTTGCTTATCAAATTATATGTGAGCCTTTCTCTCTGATGACACTATTAGCGTATCTTTACCTGTCAGTGATAATTTAGGGTCCGCAATAGTCAAGTACAGCTTTAGAACTTTAGGAATATTAATTGAAAATATTTAGTCAAATTGTAATTTTTAATGTGTTTAATTGAATGCTCTTTGTAATACTCTTTATTAAAGTATTTTGTATCTATTTTAAAATATAAACCTCTAAAAATATTTTTTAGCTTTTTAGTTTTATAGTACTAATGAATTGACAGAGCTTATATATTCTATAAAGGTATATGTTATATAGAGGTAAACATAGTACATAAAAGGACATGTATATACATGTATGCTATATATATGCCTTCTAAACCTATAGGAGAAAACAATAATACAATCATTTTATTAGTTGTCTCATTGCTATGCAGAGTGGCAGGTTTTGTTACACCATTTCACACACACTTTTATAGTTGTTAACCCTCCCCTCCAAAGCTCCTCCCTCCTCCCTCATCCCTTTCCTCTTGATCTCCTTCCCACTACCAGTTGCCCAGTTTCCTACTTTCAATGTTTCATGTTGTGTCAGACCTATTTTGTTATTTAATACATTAAGTAACATATTAATCTCTGCAAAATAGTAAAAACTAAACACAGGACATTAAAAATCAGAAAATTGAATGCATGTGTCAACATGGTATTTTTTAAATCTGCTGTTTGTTATTTAAATACTATGTACAATTCTTTGACAGGCTGTGAACTTCTCAGCAGTCAGACTGATCTGCAGTCTTGCTTGTAATGCAAGACTGAAACAATGAAAGAACATAGGATCATAGCTAGGTGTTGGCCTTGCTGGACAATTGTCTTAAACTCTCTCCTGTGTAACAGAACCAAAGTAGAATCCACTTGGTCAGGTTGTCTTGTTTAATTATTTAAATTAATTAAATTATTTAATTAATTATTTTTTACACAGAATATCTCTTATTTGTGGTGTTACACAGGAAAGGCATAAGAAGCTTGCTATGGGGAACAAGGTAAGAGGGGAAGGTGTTTAAGGTGACATAGGTTGTGGGGAACCACTGTGAATGACTTGCTAAGTGTACCTTCCAGCAGACGCTGGTGTAGGTTTGTCTAGAGCCAGAGCCATGTGCTATGGTTGGGGTCTTATAAAGGCAGGTGTCATCATGTGAGGACTTGGGAGGTAGCAGCTGTGGATTTGGTAGAAAATAATACTGCCATCCCCTCTGCCAAGGAAACAGGCCTAGTTAGAGTGTTCTGCAAGGATCCTTGGGTAGAAACAGGTGGCAGTGAGCCTCAGGTTGTTGGCCAGTCCCCTTTGCTGTCCTGAAGGGGCTCCCTCATTCTAGGAAGACAGTCAAAAAAGGTGCAGACAGTGGAGGCTCAGGGACACACAGATAGTTACTCTTGGCTATCCTGGTGGCACAATGTCCATGTCTTACACTGTGAGAGGTCCGTGGGCTGCTCCCATGTTAGCAAGGCTGAGACCCACTGGTGGTAGGACCTGGATGTCTTAACTAATTCAAAGCATATTTGTAACATGTTTGGCTGATTAGAAAGATTCACCAAGAATATCTTGAACTTTTATTAGTTTAAACACACGATCACTTACCTGTATCCTTAGAGTCCATTTGCTGAAAATTTAAAGACAGTGATTTCTTCACTCAGAGTGATGGCTGGAACTTAGAGGGATTGCATGTACACACTTCCCCATCACCGCCTCCCCTTTCCTCCAGATCCACGCCTCCTCCCTCACCCTTGAGAAAAGAGCAGGCCTCCCAGGGATATCAACGGAACACAGCATAGCAAGATGCAGTAAGACCAGGCACAAACTCTCATATCAAGAGTGGACAAGGCAACCCAGTAGGAGGGAAAGGGTCCCAAAAGCAGGCAAAAGAGTCAGATACACCCCTACTCCCATTGCTAGGATTCTCACAAGAATGCTAAGCTACACAAACCATGACATACATGCAGAGGACCTAGAGGAGACGTATACAGGCTCCACGGTTGCCGCTTCAGGATTTGAGCCCCTATGGGACTTGCTTAGTTGATTCTGTGAGTCATGTTGTCCTAGTGTCCATGACCCCTCTTGTTCCTACTCCCTCCTCCCCTCTTCTGTGGGGCTCCCACATGACCCCTCTTGTTCCTACTCCTTCCTCCCCTCTTCTGTGGGGCTCCCACATGACCCCTCTTGTTCCTACTCCCTCCTCCCCTCTTCTGTGGGGCTCCCACATGACCCCTCTTGTTCCTACTCC
>PVIU01006317.1:0-87321 GCA_004026605.1 Ondatra zibethicus | reverse complement strand
ACTGTTTGGCTGTGGGTCTCTGCATCTGTTCCCATTAGCTGCCAGAGGAAGCCTCTCTGTTGACAATTGGGCAAGGCACTGGAAATCACATCTCTTGTTCTGTCACTTGCTGTTTGTTCTCACGAACGGATGACCTGTGACTGAAGGAACATAAAATGGGGTGATATTCATTGTTAACAGAGCAGAGTTGAAGAAACAAATTGCCCTTAGATATTATCCTAGTAATCACGTTGATCTTGGTTTAAGGGAGAGAAGACCTGGAAGATATTGTTTTTTCTTTATTATTCTCTTAACAGGCTAAGTGAGATTGGTTAGTACAAAACAGACATCCAAAGTTGTTTTAACTTTAGAACTAAATACACCCCCGCACAAATTCAACATTTATTAGTAAATCATCCTAGTTTCTGCTGTGATCCAGATACTGGAATCTGTTCTTCATAAAGATGTGCAAGGTCTTGCCTCCTAGCCAAAGAACCTGAATCTATTAGGAAGGGAAAAGCAGAATAAATAGAATAAATATGTGTGCTTGCAGCATTTTACTATGGGAACCTGCAACATATAGATTAATTTTTCTATTGTCTTTGATCCTTCTAAGATGTTTTAAACTAAAACATCTTAGAAGGATCAATTTATAACTGATTATGGTGTGTACTTATCCTTTCAAAAATTTTAAGATTCTATCCAAGAGAATGCAATATTTTCTATGCCTACTCTTTATTAATGTTCCGAGATATTCAAATACAATGTTTCCCAAAGCATATTATTACTGAAGGTGACCACATCTGACTTTTTAAAAATGTTTGTATACCACTGTAATTCTGTTTTGCTTGCTGCTAACCACACTTATTGACTTCACCATGTATATAGTGCACATTAACCTCACACAAGCACATGTACATAATAAATCATAATAAAATTTTAGGAACGATGTATTAGGGTGGACACTTAGGAAGCAGTAACAGGCCATTCTTCCTAAAGGAGCTCCCAGTGTGAACTTTCCTGGATTGAGGGTGCAGTAGGAATTTTGACATTCAAGTGAAAACACTTCAGCAAGAGGTGGGCTCTGGGTTATACTTAGTTTCCTCTTGTCCTTCCGTTTGTATGAGCCACTGGGTCAGTCTGATGACTATTCCATCCCCTGCACACATCCTCTCTGCCACCATGTTCTCAGGGAAGCAGGCAGATTCTGCTTATCTCTCCAGGCCCCTGGCGTGTCAGATGATATCAGAAAGTGGGAAAATGGGACAACATTTTCCCCAGTGTCAAAAATGGGGAAAACCAATACCACAGCCTTACCTTCCAGGTATCAGCTTTCTTATTGTCCTAAATGAGAAAAAGAGCAGCTGCCCAGAGTCAGCAAGCAATAGTCAATGCTGTCTACCCATGTCTACTGCAGAAAAATAGGACAAAGGGTAAAGAATGTCACGGAGTCTCTGTTTTTAGATGTCATAAACAGACATTGAGAAAGATTTCTGAAACTCAGTCTGAGTTATTACAGAGGAACAGAATTGGGGCTCACACGAAGAAGGAAAGGGGAACATAAACCATAAATAATGGATCATGTCAAGAATTGAAGTTAAGATCTTTAGAGAACACCCCTCCCATCTCATAAAAGGAAGACATGTAAAGTTAGCATGCAACTTTAAATTGAAAGGGCATCCAGAATGAAACCGGGAGCAAGAAGAGCCCACTTCCAATCAGCAACTGTTGAGCTCACTCTGTGATATTAAACACACAGGCATTATTACAAATAGAAAAATTTTGCAAAAGTAAGGCAAGATCTTAGAGCTTTTCAGGCTCTAGTCACAAGACTACCCCCAAATAAGAAATTTGTTTAGGATTCCATTTGTCTTCACACTTTTCTAATTAAAAACCTGTCCATGTACTGAAAATAAATTTAGACAACAAACACTAATAGAGTAGCTTAACATTTTAATTTTCGGTTTGAGGCTTGTAACTTCCCGTTTTGATATGGGGGGGGAGGACATTGGGAGGCTTAATGGCATATAATTTCAGAGCACTGCTCTGTCGTCTATCAGGGAAAATTAAAGCGAAACAAACAAATAAACAAACACCATACACCAAGCTGGTGGGCATTCACAAGTTACTGCTGCAAATGCTTTCACTGACCCCACTCTGCAGAGCCTCCGTGAAAGGGAGGGAACACAACATGCAGCATGGCGGTTCAGCAACAAGAGGCATGCGGCGCTTGGTGAAAACTGCCCTGTGCACTTGGCTTTGGCAGCCCTCCCCCTACTGAGAAACAAACATGGAGTGAAGTCACCTGGCGTCGAAATCAGGTGACGGGAAATTGTATCTGAAGACACATCTATAGCCTTAAAGAAATGTGCATGTCCTTAAAGCTGTTAAACCAGTGTGTTATTTGATAGGCATAAGTTTTGTTTGGGTTTGTGTTTTAAATATGAATTTAGTTTTAGAATTTCAAACATGACTACTAAATTTATACAATTTCCAACCCTCTTCAATCCTTCTGGTGTCTATCCTACACTCTCTCAAATTCTTGGACACACACACACACACACACACACACACAAGCCTGCTGAGTCCATCTAGTTTAGGGCTAACTGCACTTAGTATTAGATAACCAATCAGATGCCTTGTCTCAGAGAAAGACTGATTCTCCCTCTCTTGGCAGTTGTTAATTGCTTGTAGCTCTTCATCTATGAGAGAGACCCTGTGAGATTCTTCCATCTGTCTTGAGAGGTCAACTGTCATTGGAAATGTTCAGGTCTTCCTTAAGCAGCCGGTTATGATTGAGATTTCATGCGTGTAGCTCCCCTGTCACAGCTAGAAGGCACAATCTTATAGCCTAAATCCTGCTTCTTTGGATCTTACAATTTTCACCTCTTCTTTCCTAAAGTTAAGTGAGCCTAAAGTGCTGAGGTTATGTTGCAGATGTAATTGGGGGACTTGGACACCAAGCAATTGTCCTCTGCATTTTGCCCAGCTGTAGCTTTCTATAATATCTCCATCTGCACCATAAAAAGTTTCTTTGATATGGAGCAAAAATAAGTAGCTTTGGGTATAAAAATAAGTATTTAGACTGTAGTTATAAATTATAATGGTTTGCAGAAGTCACAGTAGTAGGGTCTCCTCTAGGTTGCATGACATCACCAGCCATGGGTAGTGGATGACATCACCAGCCATAGGTAATTGGCTGGTTTACAGTATAACAGGAATGCCCTCCTATTGTTGCAGTTCTTAAGTCCAATTAGGTGGCTGTTCATTATCCTGAAGATGGTAAGTACCAATACTGCACCTTTAAAGATACCTTGCTGTACTGGCCATAGATTTTACGGCTGGATTGAACTGTTCATTGTTTTTTTTTTTTCCACTTGCAGCTTGCATTTCACCTTCAGCCAGTCCTCAGGCAGATGCTTCCAGGTCAGTACTAGCTTATTCCTACGCCATGTGTTCGAAGTGTATGTTGTCTTCAGCAACAGAATCTTACCTTCCGGTTCTGGGAGGAAACGGGGGCCAATGGAAATAGCCAGTATGACTGTGGGTACTGGTTTGACTCAGCTAACAACAACTCAAATGGAGAAACGCCAATGACTGGGGTTTTTGTAAGATGACTCATGCGGGGGGCATTGTTATTGCCATCCCCAGTGGCATAAATTCTGCCAAACAAACACAAAAATGAACAAACTGCGTGTTTGTGCATGTGTACGCGCATGTGTGCATGTGTACATGTTAAGTAAACATAAAATAATGCTTCTCTCTATGGCTTTCTCATGCATCCATGGTGATAATTACCTCTCCCCCTCCATCTCCCTCTTTCTGTCTGTATGATGTTCTCTCTTCCCAGTTAAGTCGTCTTACCCCCATTTTCCCCATCATATCATTCGTGTCCTAATAACCACCTATCCAGAGATCCTTCTCTCCTCCCACATGGTGCTTTTTGCATTCCTTGTGTAGTGGTATAACTGGATGATAGGGTCAATTTATTTTTAACATTTTGGGAATTCACAAAAAACTCTCACTTCATTCTAAATACCCACAGAATGTATGGCTCTCCCCTCCTCATCAATGGTATTTCTTTCTGCAGTATACAGTGACTATTATAGATCTCAACAATTGGTCAAAACACAGACAATATACTGCAGGTTGCCCAACCCCAACTGATACATCTCCAACACAACCACTGTGCTCAGTGCTCAAAGAACACTGGGGAAGACTGGGGTAAATGATTGTGAAAGTCAGATGACCATGGATCTGCTGTGAGATAGTTTCTTCTCTATGTGACAGGGAAGCTGTGACCATCACAATCAGCAATAATATGTCACCTAGAAAAAGCTGGACCAAGAGATTGGAAGTATATAGTTGACACTGGCAAGATTTATTGGGAGCAAACTCAGCAAGAATGCTGGCGTGAGAGCTGAGTTAGAAGCTAGGCCTGAGAGTGTGGATATGGGGTGGGCTTTGTTTACGGGGACTCGCCAGGGAGAGCTGTTGCGGAGCTGCATTTCTGGAGCGAGGCCTGGGAATGTGGAGATAGGGTGGGCTGTAGCTAGCAGGTTTAAGTAAGAAAGAGTAATTAACTTGTAGCAAGCTGGGATTTTCTTTCCTGAAGGTTTTATCCTCACCACAGACCCTGTAGCACTTCAATAATTTCCCAAACCTCTAGTCTAATTTTGAACATTGAAAATTTAAGGTTAGTGTTTAATTTTTCTTATATATCAATGACTAACTAGATTTGGGTAATTAGGAGTGATTAAATCTACAGTTATCAAATAGAATTTTCCCTAAAGAGTTTCTTTTTCAGTATGTGTTAGTATAGTTAACGACATATATACATGAGATACTAAAAGATGAGGGAAAATATAAGCCTCTCCCTACAAGTGTTTTGTATTTGTCACCCCCTCAATAGAATTGGAATAGTTAGTAGGAAATAAGCACAGGTAGACAGTGGTTTTTCTTATAAATGGTTAATTAAATGTGATGACACTGGTGTGGTTTAATTGTCACTTTAGAACTTTTAAAGAATTTATTGCTCTTTGAGCAGGCTCACGTCCCTCATTCTAGAATCATAAATAACACCAAAGCAGTCAAAATCAGCAGTTTGTCCATCGAGGAGAACAAGGTCAGCCTAAGTCCCCCAATTGCTACCTCCTCACGTCACTCTGATGCTCATTTCTAGGTCTTCATTTCCTTGCAGGCTATATGTGGAGGATGCCCTCCTCTGCTAAGTATGTCTCTGGAGATGCCACAGTTTCTCTCCCCCTCATCTCTGATGTCATCCCCAGTGGCTCTGGGAAGTAAGGGAGGAAAATGACTCACTCACCATGCTCCTGAATGGGACCCAAAGTCACAGAAGCCATAGAAATAGTAGCAGCCAAAAGTGCAAGGAGGGTGGAGGAGAAGTGTCAGGAAAGTAAAAAGTACCATGGACTCCCATCTTGGTGAGATAAGCTTTTGGGGAACTTAAGCTACATCGCAAGAGCTGCATCCTCATAGTGATGGTCTCTCAGCTTGAGAGCCAAGGCCTATTATCACACACAGGGCATTTCTCTCTACCAGGTAAGCCTGACAGTAACGCAGTCAAAAAGGGAGGATCACTAAAGAGGAAAGAGGAAAGAGGCAGGTGCAAAGAGCTGAGCGGATGTTCTGCCTTCCTTAGGATAGCTATCCCTTCTTAATTCCATAATGTGCAATGGATTTCTGAGATCAGAACATTCTAGTCATGAAACAGGAATTACTCATTTATTCCCCTCCCCCTACTCTCCCGAGTCTTTTGGTTTTCACTTCTGTGGAGGTACAGATCACTGGTTTCTGTACAGCCAATCACTATGAACACAACTTATCATTATTTGTAATCTAATTACCACTGGAACCACTACACAGAAATTTAATGATATTCATGTAGTCCAAAATAGCTGTAGAAAAAAAGTTTCATCCCACTGCTGATATGAGAGCCTTCTACCTGAAAATACATTCTGGCTTAATAAGTAAAAAGTTGGAAAATGTCACTACCACTGTGTTCTACGGTGCGGTCCCTCTGCAAAAGGCTAGCCACATTCATCACTGCTTTCAATTTCACAAGCACCTTTCCTCAACCTTGTCCTACTGTGCTGTGCCCACATGCACTAATTATGAAGTGGAAAAGTTCTCTGTCTTTGAGCAGGTTGAAATGTCAGAATTATTGGGAGTCGCAGAGTTTTTGCTACTGAGCAATCTTATTGCTCAGATAGATAGATAGATAGATAGATTATATATATAAAGAGAGAGATGTAGACAGATGTGTATAGATGCTGCTAATAAGCTCAACCAAGTTAGAGTCTCATGTTCTCAACTACAGGATATTCTGAAGAAATGGGAAATTTGAAGTTTAGATTAACTAGTACAGACTTAAAGTTTATTTCCTCTTAAACTTCCCATGTTAATAATATTTGATCCCAAAGTAAAGTTGGAGGTGTGGCCTCTGGAGTTGTTTAGGTCACAAGGGTGGAACCTTCTCCTGCAGCATTACTGACTTACAGAAATGACCTTTATCCCTCCTGCCAGGTGAGGCAGGGGAGAAGATCCTGTCTGCGAGGAGCAAGCAGACACTCAGCAGACACCTAATCCACCATCACAGCAGTATCAGACTCCTTGGCCTCTAGATGTTAGAAATAAATTCCTATTTCTTATAAGTCACAGCTTATGGCATCTTGTTATGAAGAACAAAGTAGCTGAAATAGGCTACTGTAACATGAGGGCCTGCTTGTTAGGGTTTCTGTCCTGCCCAGTTCCCACAGCCAGTATGTCCCAAAGAAATCACACAGAGTTCTACATTAACTATAAACTGATTGGCCCATTAGCTCAGGCTTCTTATTAGCTCTTATCACTTATATAAACCCATTATTCTTATCTATACTTGCCACATGGCTCAGTACCTTTTTCAGCAGGGCAGGTCACATCTTGCTTCTTCCGTGTCTGGACAGGACTGCAGAGGACTGGGCTTCCTCCTTCCCAGAATTCTCCTGTTCTCTTTGACACGCCTCTACTTCCTGCCTGGTTATTGGCCAATCAGTGTTTATTTAAAACATAATTGACACGATGTAGACAATTGTCCTGCACCAGGATTCACTGGCCCAGTTCTTAAAGAATAAATCTCTGCCTAGCCACTGTCTGACTTAGGGTTTCTATGGTTGTGAAGAAATACCATGGCCAAAAGCTACTTGGGGGTGGAATGTTTATTTTACTTATATTTCCAGGTAACAGTCCATTACTGATGAAAGTCAGAGCAGGAACTCAAGCATGGAAGGAATGTGGGGGCTGGAGCTGATTTAGAGGCTACTGAGGAGTGATTTTTACTGGCTTAGCCCTTCATGGCTTGAACAGCCTGCTTCTTCATAGTACCATGGACCACCAACTCAAAGTTGTCATTGTCCATAATAAATTGGGTCCTTCCACATAAAAAAAAAACTAGTAAAATGCCCTACAGCCTTGCCTGTCTACAGCCTGATCTTATGAAGGCATTTTCCTAATTAGTAATCCCTCCTCTAAGGTGACTCTAGGTTGGGTCAAGTTGACATAGACCCAGCCAGTACAGTCACCATAATAGAAGCCCCCTAGACTCCTAGACTCTACTTACAACTGGCAAGTCCTCTCACAGTGTTCCTCTCTGCAAATCTAACCATCATAGGGTACTATATTAGATATGGAAGGAACAGAAAAGGAGAGGGAAACATTGGCTCTCCCTTAATGAAGTCTCCCCATCCTCTGTGATTTGCATGGAACTAGAGCCATGGAATGCTGCTGCATATCTGTGAACCTCCCTAGTGGTGAGGTGCACTCTTCTCCAACAGCAACGACCCCTCTCTGCTTATGTAATTGTTAAAGCCCAGATAAAGCCTCACCTCCTCCCTGAGTTCTTTGCTGCACATCCCATTTGGCCCTGACAGGGTTCTTCCCTCACATCCTGCAGCATATGTGCCGACATCCTAATTTAGGTATAATTTCTCTATCGTAAAACTTTCTTAAATCATCTCTCTGCATCCTCAACTACACTGAATAATTTAAATGTAATATAATTGAATTCGGGGTCTCTCTGGTCAGCAGGATACAATGCTGCTGATGTTGTGACTGGACCATTCTGTTCTCTGCATTGTGGGCTGCTTCATGGCATTCTTGACCTCTACTGTCTAGATGCCAGAAGCACCCTCAGAAGTGGCAAAAAAAAATCTACACGATTGCTAAATATCTTCTGGTGGTCAAGACTCCTATTAGGTAAGAACTATAGATCCACCCTGATATTGAAATACTTCTTAATATCAGTGATTTAAAGATGAATTTATATATGACAGTTGGTTTCATAAGTTATGCTTTCTGCCCTAAAATAGTGCACACTCATTGCCCACACACCTTTCAAATGATTGCAACTTTGAGGACCTTTGGGATAAACACCCAAACCTATGTAACATGTGAGCCTGCTTGTTGGGGTTTCTGTCCTGCCCAGTTCCCACAACTGGTAAGCCCCAGAGAAAATCACACAGAGATCTACATAAGTTATAAACTGATTGACCCATTAGCCAGGCTTCTTATTAACTCTTATAACTTATATTAACCCATTATTCTTATCTGTTAGCCACATGGTTCACTACCTTTTTCAGCAGGGCAGGTCACATCTTCCTTCTTCCATGCCTTGGCAAGGCTGCAGAGGAATGGGCTTCCTCCTTCCCAGAATTCTCCTGTTCTCATTGACCCACCTCTACTTCCTGTCTGGTTGTCCTGCCTATACTTCCTGCCTGGCTACTAACCAATCAGCATTTATTTAAAACATAATTGAAAGAATACAGAATTGTCCCACACCAAACCTAAGTCTCTAGGAAATGTTCCAGAACTTTCTTCAGATCTCCTGATGGAAGTAAGAAAGGCAAATCAAGGAGGGTAAAGATGATAAATGCCCTTTGACCATTTACAGTGGAGAGATAAAGCTCCCTGGGGGTGAAAATGCAGTTGAAGCTTTGGAAACAGTTGGTGGGGGCTGGAGAGATGATGGCTCAGCAGTGTATAACTGTGCTCGTGGAGGACCTGAGTTCAGTTCCCTGAACACATTTTCAAGTAGATGCTTTTGGCTCCCACAGGTACCTATGCCCACAGACTCACACGTGAACATACACATAACTGAAAATAAATAAGCAAGTAGTGTCTACAGGGTGTTGTTGGTGACAGCAGCTTCATCTGTTTGTTGCCACAGCTGGCCACCCAGATTCTTCTCTGCCAGTCCTCTGACCTCAGCTTCCACTGATGTCCTGTAGTTAGTGCCATACTCACCCCACTCAGAGACAGGCTTGGACTCCACCAGCTACGGTGGAGTAACCCACTGTGAGGTGCCCTTAGGTGTGGTTGGTTTCTGAGCTCAGCCCTTCTTTTATACATACTAGAACTGAATGTAGGTCAACCCAGTGCTTACATAAATGGTGTATCCCACTAATGACTTGGTTAATGATGGACGTCTAGAAAGTCTGTTGGTCCCTTTGTGAGAGCTATATGACCCTCCTTTAGCATAAGGTCAGAATAGCAAGCTGCTTGCTTTATCCCACTCATGATTTTCAGGCTCCCTGAGCCCTAGCCTTTTTTTTTCCACATTCTATTCATAGTACCCTTCTGTCTGGACACGGAAAACTAAAGACATCCCACCGGTTCATTCCTATTCCTAAACACCCCACAGAAAAGTAGGTCGGCTTGCTGTGTAATTGTAAAGTGGCTTCTAAGACTTCATAAAGGAAACCAAGTGCTTCTTGGTAGGGTAATTATTTCCTATAGAAGGCACACACTTTGCCTTTACCAACCAAATCTCTCCACAAGCCCATAATTTAAATAGCCATTTGATCTTATTTGTTGAAATTGAGAAAGAGAGGTAATGTTTATCTTAGTCACCTCTTTAAAGTAGGCTGGGAAAGGCAGGGACTTCACATGTGATTTTTTTTTCACAGACATCTTTTTTTATATATATAATTACATCATTTTATATAATTACATCATTTTCCCTACCCTCTTCTACCTCTAAAATGTTTCATATACCCATCCTTTCTCTCTTCTACATTCATAGCCTCTAATTTCATTAGTTGTTTTGCATGTGCACATGAGCACACACACACACACACACACACACACACACACACACACACGCACACTTCTAAATATAACCTTCTCAGTCTGTATAATGTTACTTGCATGCTTGTCTTCAGGGCAGACCATTTGTTGTTGGATAACCAATTGGTGTGCTCTTTCCCGGGGAAGACTATTCCTACAGCCCTCGGCATTTCAACTTTGCCTGTAGTTCTTCGTGTAAGATTAAGGCCTCATTGACTTTCCCCTGTCCACTTTGGCATGTCTATTGTTCTCAACCATGTTCAGCTCATGTTCTCTGTGAGACTTTGTTGGTGTAGTGTCTGACATTACTAAAAGATACAGTCTCACAGCAGACTTCCTGAGTATCTGCCTCTTCTTCCAGCCACTCTTTCTGCCTTGGGTGTGGAAAGTGTTTCACTTGAATCCATTAACTTAAACAATTTTGAATTTGTAAATATTTGTTTGTGTTCTAGGATGATGTATATTTTGGAAATGTTTTCTTATGTTACTAAGTAAAATGTGTATTTTTTTGTGTTTGGGTGGAATATTCTATAGCTATTTGTTAAGTCTATTTGATGCAAGATGTTAATTAATGTTGATGTTTCTCTGTCTATTTTTTTGTCCAAATGACCTATCTATTGGGAATTGAGTTTTTGAAACCACCAACTATTAACGGATGATGTTACTCTGTGTCTTTAAATCCAGTAGTACAATTTTTATGAAATTGGGTGTCCCAGAATGTGGAGCATATATATTTGAGATAGTAATGTCTTCTTGGTTAACTGTTCCCTTGGTTAAAATAAAGTGTCCTTCTTCATCTGTTCCAATTAGTTTTAGTTTAGAGACTTTTTTGTCAAGTTTTAGGATATTGACATTTGCTTGCTTCCTGGTCCCATCTGATTTGAGTACTTTGATTCATCCTTTTACAATAAGATGGTGCCTCTCTTTAAAATTAAGATATGGTTCCTATAGACAACAGATAAATGGATTTTTCTTCTTGCTCCATCCAATCAGCCTGTGCTTTTGATTGGAGAATTGAGGCCAATGATGTTTTGGGGAGGTTTTCTTATATGATCTTGAAGATCAGGTCTATGTCATTGACTTGAGAGTCTTCTCCTTCATCTATTATTATAATTTGAAGATTTCTTTGGATTTTTTAAAATATTGTCCCACATTTTCTGTTCATTTCTTGTCTTTGTCTCTGTGTGTATGTGTTTTACTTTTTATTCTTTCTTATTTGGTCTAGATCTTCTACTTCAAGTCCTGATATTCTATCTTTTACTTGATTCATTCAACCTATAAGGATTTCCCTTGAATTTTCTAGTTGAGTTATTTGGCTTTTAATTCCATCTTCATTTCAACATAAGTCCTTGTCAATGTTTCTGTCTCCTTACTGAATTCCATCTTAAGTCCTGGATTGTCTTTGTCATACTCATCAGCCACATGTTTGTGTTTTCTTGGACATCACTCAGGCATTTATTTTTTAAGTTCCTTCTTTCTCCTTCATTTCCTTGAGCTGTTTCTTTGTGTCCTCTTCAAACTCTTTGAATTCTTTGATTGAGTTTGTGATTGTTCTTTTAACTTCTGTCTTCTGGGGTTTATCAGGGTAAAACTCTTTGGAAAACATTTCCACAGGACTGGTGAGTTTGGAGGGAAGATCTTTCATGTTGATGGTATTTTTACAATAAGATCTATGTATGTGGACCTGTTTTGATAGTTCTAAGTTTGCTATGGTCAGAGCAGGTTGGAGAAGAAGGGAAGATGGGCCAGCAGGTCCATCTAGAGGTTGGAGATGGCTTGGTGGAATGAAGTCAGGAGGGAACTGGTCCAAGTCTGGAGTGTAGGGGTAGACCTGACTGAGTAGAAAGGTTAGATGTGGTATAGGAGAGACCTGTGGTTTTGAGGATAGGTAGAGAGAGGGTCCTGGTAGAAGTGAAGTTAAGACTAGCTGGGTCTTGAAACACTGTCTGAAAAAAATGAATAAATATGTAATTAAAAATTATATTTAAAAATATATGACCTTCTTCTTATTAACTTGTCTTCTAATAGCCTCAGCCTTGTACCTAGGATAGATAAGGGAATGACATTTTTCTACCCTTCATTGTCTCATCTTCCATAAAGGTCATGAATCAAAAAGGGGGGAGCAAGAGAGAGAGGAAGAAAGGGGGAGGGGTATTTGTCATGGAGGGTGACAAAGGACTGCCTCTTCATAGAGAGGAGACAGACATGGCCCCTAGGCAAAAGATGTTGGCCATTCTATAGTTTTATTGGTTGAATCTGACAACCATAAACCTTGAAATTCATAGACTAAATTTTAAAAGTGTGTAATTGGTCTTGTAGCCTTTTAGGGAGAGAAGCTGATTTCTTAAGCATGTAGATCACAGATCCACAGGTGGGCATCATTATGTAAGCTCATAAAGGTTTGTCTACTTTATAGTAAAGAAAAACAAGTAACAGACTGTTGACTAACCAAGCTGGCACGCTAAGCCACACAACCTCTCAAGCACCACTCCACCACACTACAGTCAGGCAAAGTAGCTCTTCAGGCACAAAAGCAATTGGAATGTGTGAGTGTCTGTTGGCAGAGACTGCTCACTCATTTCCCGGCCACTCATACCCAAATAATAACACAGAAACTATATTAATTATAACACTGTTTTGGTGAATAGCTTAGGCATATTTCTAGCTAACTTTTACATCTTAAATTAACCCATTTCTATTAATCTGTGTATCACCACGATGTTGGTAAGGTTCTGGCTGGCAGTTGGCATTTATCTCCTTTGGCAGCTACACGGCATCTCTCTGACTGCCTACTTTCTCTCTATATCTCTGTGTGGATTTCTTGCCTGACTTTACTCTACTAAGCCATTGGCTGAAACGGCTTCTTCAATAACCAATGGTAACAAAACCTATTCATAGCATGCAGAGGGGAATCCCACATCAACTGTCTGAGGCATTAATCCCACAGTTGGGAGCTTGGCAGTGAGAGTTTTTAGATTTAACCAAGGTGCTGAACTGAGTGCCCTGTTTCCTAGAAGTGCCCAGATAGACTCTACTCCTCCTTGACTCTGTGACTTCATCTCCTCAGCCCCGACGGGTTGTCTAACCCCTATTTCACAGTGATGCATTCTTTCCTTATCTGTATTAGTAGCTCTAGTCCTATCACATCAAACCCTGCTGCCAGAAGTGGGATTGTTTTAAATCTGTTCTATGATGACTGTGATGTTTAACTTCAGCAGACAATCATATTTCCTTTATTTCTACATTATTTTCATTTTTTAACATATTATTTTTATTGATTATTTGGAAATTTCACATAATGCACCCTATCATCCTTATCTCCCAGTACTTCCAGGTACCTTTAGGCCTCTCCCACAAAAGAAACCAACCAACAAACAAAACCAAGTCCAATTTGTGTTATCCATACAGTTACTGGAGCATGGTCAAACTCCTGGTGCCCAGTGGCCATCCCTTCTTGTTCTTCTTTTTTTGTAAAGAAAGATTATTTCTTCCATGCCCACACCCCTGCTAGTAGCTATATTTATTGTGAAGAGCTACACTTCAGCATCCTTATCACAATTTTTAAGCATTCTCTTTGACAGCTTCCATCTAGATTGTTACTTTTGGGGGGAGGGTGATAGTGGTGGGGAGGTTGTCACAGAAGCCTCTATGTCTCTCTCAACTGTGAGTCTGTAGTCATGGACACCACTGAAGAAGCAACTTCCTTCTCCTTTCCAATCAGCAGGAGCATGGACCACAGGTATCCATCAGGCCTCCTGCTTCAAAAGCACCTTCCTGTACCTTTCCTCTATTTATCTGGTGTTTAATTTCAAAACAAAACTATATGATAGTATCCTCTCTGAATATGGCATTGCTCATGGTGTTTTGGTTCAGACTTTATGTCTTTTTGTATTATGTCATTTAACGTATTCCCGAATCTGGGAGAAGAGGCATAGCTCTATAATAGTAGAAAACTGCTTAAACCAAAGTCTGTCTGAGTGAAATCTGCTCTAACACTGTGCCACTAGATCCCATTTAAAACAGAATGTTTCCTATGGATTAATAGGCAAAGCAAAACACCATTGAAGATAAAACTATGCAAATTTAGCTTCTTCTACAACTAAACTATTGCAGGAGACACAAATCTTCTGTAGCTAATGACACGATGATAATAAAGAAAAGTAAGTATGGACTTTAGAGTAATAAAGACCTGTGGAAAAACGATAGCTCCATCACTGGGGGAGGCAGCAGGGCAGAACTCTGCTGGATTGTTACCCACCCCTTCTTAGGTTAGTGTCTTGACTCTTGGAATATGGCTGTATTTTGAGATAGATTTTTTAATAAAGTTGAAACAGAGTCACTCATGTGTGTTCTGATGTAATGTAACTAGTGTTTGCATACAAACCAAAGTCATCAAAAAAAAAAAAATCAATGCTGTCAACGGCTTGATCTCAGGCCTCAGACTCCAGAACAATCAAATGACTTGTGTTGTTTAATTTTCCAGTCTGAGGTTATGGCAGTTCCAGTTATTACGAACAGGAATGTCAGATCCTAGATTTTTTTTGCTGATCTTTTTGCCTTTACCTTCCGCATGCTAGGAGCAGCTGGTCTATGTTCCCTTTCCTGTCTTAGCTTGATTTTCCATTTTAAAAAGAAAGAAAAAAAAAAGCTTAGTTCTCATGGGCTTGATGTGATCATTAAATAATTAAGTGCCTAGAATGACTCTTTCGAAAACACAATAGTAACAAAGAATGTAAGGACTATCTCTTCTATTTAGGTTCACAGCATGAAATAGCATGTTCATTAATTATCCTTGACAAATTCATTAAGGGTCTGTTAGATGCAAATGCACAAGTCAATGTTATAGTCCCAGGTTTCTTTCTGGTTGGGACTGGAAAGCTAGCATTTGTTACCCTGGTCAGTGCTTTAGCGACTATATTTTGTTGATTCTTAAATAAATATTTAAAATATATTTTAAAGTTTTTAGTATATGTTTAGTTCATAAGATTACCATATGCCAATTAACTATTATTAACACTTTTAACCAGTATGATACACTTGTTATAGTCCATTATTATTATGCATTAACTAAATCCTATTCTACTTTATATTTTTTAACTCAATGTGATTTATCTTCCCAGTGTTTCATTGAGAATACCACATAACATTCAATTGCCATGCCTATTTATTTCACCTATGGTGGTTCCTCAGTCTCTGATTTATGTGTGTATGCATGTATGTGTGTGTGTATACATATGCGTGTGTGTGTGTATTTGTGTGTGTGTGTGTGTGTATAAAGGTTTTAAGGAGTTCTTCTCAGGTGTGTTATAAGACACTCCTTCACTGGGATTAGAATGTTTTTGCCCATGGTCGTACTGGCATTTCAGGCTTTGGGAAGAAAGATCATAGAAAGTATGGAGGTTACCTTAGCTAGAGTTATATTGCTATGATAAAACACCATGTCCAAAAATAACTTGGAGAGGAAAAGGGATACCTTAAAACTTGTTATAGTCCATTATTATTGCAAGGAACTCAAGATGGGCAGTAACCTAGAGGTGGGAGCTGAAGCAGAGGCCATGGAGGGCACTGTTTACTGGCTTGCTTCCAGTGCCTTGTTCGGCCTGCCGCACCCACCCCCTCGCCCCTTTCTTTCTCAGGACCACAGCTGAGTGGTGGTACCATCCACTCTGGTTTGGACTCTCCCACATTCACCAAGAAAATACCCTACAGACTCGTCTGCAGATAAGTCTATGGAGGAGGCATGTTCTTAGTTGAGGATCCTTCTCCCTGAATGATTCTACCATGTGTCAAATTGACAAAAAAGCTAGCCAGCGCAGAGGTCTGTCACTATTTCCACCTAACAGTTAAAGTGCATACTATCACCTAGGTAGAGTGATCTTAGGTTTTTCTACTACAAATTTACTTCTCTTTCTCTTTATATGTACATTATTTGAGATTTTCTTGTAGACCTGGTTTTTCTGTTATCTTCAATTTATTTATTCAGTCTTTTTTACCTGTATAAATTCAAAGTATTAATTATGTATTTTGAGCTATAATATATTGCTACTTTACTTACATTGTTGCTCAAAGTGTTGGGATCAAATTTGGAGCAGTTTCCATTGGATACAAACACACACACACAAAAGCAGACACACATGTGCACACAGGCACACACACACACACACACACACACACACACGTTTTTAAGGTATAGTTTATGACTTCCTGAGATTAGTACTTAAGTAACTAATATGAACTTCAGTAGTATTTAGGGACTATCTAAAAACATATATTTAAATACATTTTATAACAAATATTTGAAGAAACTATCAAATGAGGGAAAATTATTTTTAAGATGATAGATTTAAAAAAATCTTGGAGCCAGGGTCTTGGTTCATACCCCACGCTATCCTCTAACTCCCTATGATTCCTTGGACTTGAACTTCCAAATGCTGGGGATTTCAGGCAAGAGTCACCATACCCAGCACAGGGAGAAATTTAATAGTCAATACTCATCTTTCTGCAACAGTTTTGCTTTTCTGTTCCTGTGATTAAAAAAAAATACTCTGGCCAAAAGCAATTTAGGGAACACAAGGTTTATTTCAGCTTACATTTCCACCATAGTGGTATGTTAGGCCAGGTAGCTAAGCAGGTATTAGAAGCAGAAACCACAGAAGAAAACTTTGCTTGCTATCTCAGGGGATCATGCTTGGCTAGGTTTCTTTTTCATCTTTGGCTCATCTACCTAGAGATGGTGACAGCCACAGGGGGCTGTAGCCTCCCTCATCAATCCCAATCGAAACAGTACCCTACAGACATGCCTACAGGCCAATATAATTGAGACTGTTCTTCAGTTAATACTCCCTCTTCTCAGGAGACTGTAGGTTATATCAAGTTGACAGTAAAAAATAACCAAGACACCAGCATAACAAAATTGTACAATACAAATGAATATTTTCTGTGTTTTTATCAAAAAAAATCAATATCTACCTCAAACATTGAAGCTTAGAGGAATGAAGTAGAACTCAATAGCAATGGGGGTAGAAGAAATAGCCTTCTGGGGAAATAATTTGCTGTATAAATATGAAAGACTGTTCAGTTTCCCTAGCACCTATACAAAAACTGCGTGCAGTGGCATGGCAGTGTCTATAGCCACTGGAAACATGGAGACCAGAGGAGTCCTAGAGCTCACTGGCCAACCAGCATAGTTGTGAAACAGTGAGTTCCAGGTTTAGTGAGAGACCCTGTTTCAAAATAAATAAGGCTGACAGCAATGGAGGAAGACACTAGAAGACTTCTAGCCTCTACACTCGCACACATGGATGATTACACAGAAAAATACATACAATTTAATGGCCAATCAATAATAATCATATAGTCTTATAAGCTAATATAATCATCATAAATCATATTCCATTTATTCACCAATGGTATTAAAAGAAGATCATATACAGCCAAATATATCAATAATATCTGTGCTTTTAAAATAGCAAAGACAATATGTGCTTTTCCATAGTATCAGTGTTGACTATTAAACATGTTTAGAAAGCTTTGGTGAAAGATTAGAGACTAAAGGGTTGGCTATTCTTCACATGTTGATGATTAAAGTATGTAAAATTAAAATGTCTGTGAAGAAAGACCCTAATAACATTTAATGTTACAGGGCAACCAGATAAAGAAAATGAAATTTTAATTCCTTACATGGAATAGAACAAGAGCATTTTATGGAATAGAAAAAGATGCTTTCAGTACTTTTGTAGCATATTAAATTTCCAGATGACTCTGTATTATTTCTCTAAAAAGCAACAAGTAAGATGATTTGGGCAATGTTTCAATAACATTAGTGAACTCAAATTTGGGGATAAAAAACATGGAGGAAGGTAACTTAGCTATTGCAAAGAATGATAAGATCTAAAAAATACACATCCTGAGCTCTTCCTTAAGTATATCTCTGCCTTTTGAGATTCTTCTGTTCCTGGAAATTCTGTTTAAATCTGTACTCCATTTTTTAGTGGGATTATTTGGTATTTGATGTCTAGTTTCTTGAGTTCTTTATCTATTATGGAGATCAGTCCTCTGTCAGAAGTGGGGTTGATAAAGATATTTTCCCAGTATGTAGGCTGCTGGTGACCAACAGCGGAAAGGCCTGAACCGGCCTTCCCCTGCAGATTGGTGACTGCTCTAATTCTCATCATAGAGCCTTCATCCAGTATCTGAGGGAAGCAGACGCAGAAACTACAGCCAAGCCCTAGGCCAAGCTCCAGGAGTCCAGCTGAAGAGAGAGGGGAGTAATTATATGAGCAAGGCGGGGTAAATCTCCAGAGACAGCGGACCTGAGCTTGGTGTAGGACTCTGAACAGACAGCTAGGAAGCCAGCATGAGACCAGTCTATACCCTCTGCATCTGGGGGACAGTTGTGTAGCTTGGTCTTTTGTGGGACTCTAGCAGTGGGACAAGGAACTGCCCCCAGATGCGTGAGCTGGCTCTTTAGAACCTATTCCCTATGGTTTGATGTCCTGTTCAGCCTTGATGCAGGGCGGGAGGAGTTTGGTTTTGTTTCTCCTTGATATGCCAAGCTTTGTTGATTCCCAAGTGAGACCTTATCCCATCTGAATGGAAATGAAGGAGGAGGGGATGAAGGAGGGGTAGAAGGGAGAAGAGGGAGGAAATAGGAGAACAGGACTGGGGGGGGATTGTGGTTGGTACGTAAAATAATAAATTAAAAAATAGAAAAAATCTCCTAATGATAAATGTGTTATTTTTAAAAATAAATTGCTAAATATATTTTTTTAAAAATACACATACTGTTGAGGGGGTTTCCGTTAAAGTTTTCTATACAGTATGCTACAGAATACATTTCTGTAGAAATCAATTTTTCTAGTCGCATTTATTAATTAGCCTGCTGAATATGAAAGACTGAACCTATTGCGTGCCCACACATTATTCTTTAGACTATGTACAATACTGAATTGATTCCAATAATACAGGTAGAAATCAATAGAATGCAGAACTTTTGGTTATTTTCTCTTAATGATGTTAGCCAACCCAAATGTCTTTTTCTGTGCTCTGACAGATGACGACACAGGTCTAATAGTATGCATATGGCTGGTGATGTTTGCTGTGATTTCAGCTGTACTGTTTCAGCTTTCAGTATCTCATAGAACAAGGACACCAGTTCCACCTAATTTAAGGTTCATTGAAGACCAAGGATTAGTATTATCTTACATTTACACTATTGCATCTCTCAAGTCAGTTTTTATATTGTTTGCTTAAGGAAATCTTTAAAATGAAACAAAAGCCTACCTGTGACAGTTATTATAAGTAATGTATTCTTATAGAGAAAAATCTGGCTCAATTATTCAGCACAACTATTTACACATAATCTCTACTCTGTGTATAATGTGATGGTACAATTTAAAACTGCTCCAAAAAGCATCTTGTTAATAAAGCAGAAGTTATTATTAGAGGTGAAGTCATATTTCTGTCAATATTTGTATATTTAACTTTGAAAAGAATTCTAAAAAAGAGATCACAGATAATAGAATTCTATACACTGATTATAATTTATATGGTATCAAAAGTTCTTTTTAGAGGATTCAAAACCAATGTTTCCATGTAGTTTATTATTGACTAAATAGATTTATACCTTGGATAAACCACCTGAGTTACTACAAAGAAGTTTTAAAAATATGTTTTGCTAAAAGTCATCTAGTATCATAGTTTAAAAATATAATTCATGGAATAGAAAGATGTCTCAGCTGTTAAGAGAACTTGTAGCTCTCACTGAGGATCTGGTTCAGTTCTTAGCACCTACAGAGTAGCTTACAGCTATATTTAACTCCAGTTCTAGGGGATATGACACCCTTATCTAGGGGATCTGATACACCCTCATCTGGCTTCTGTGGGCACCAAACTTACAAGTGGTACACGTGCATATATGCCAATAAGCACACCTACACAGAAAATAAAAATTAAAGCATCCTAAAAATAAAAATTAGAAATAAAATTCACCTCTGCCCACTTTGACCCAGGCGTCTTGATCCAGGTGCCCCATCACAGAATAAGAAACTAGCTACCTCCACTTTAACTCCACCGCCTCATCTCCTCCTTTCTAGGTTTCTCTCTGGCTGCCCAGCCCTCTGCCTGACACAGAGGCTCGCACTAGCAATCCACCCAGCCCTGGAAACAGACATGCTCTTCTCAGCTCTGCTCTCTCAGGACTCCAGCAAACTGCCAAACTACCATACCACCTTATGCCCACCAGGCTAAAAACTCCAATCAAAGGCTAGCAAGGTGACTCAATGGGTAAAACTGCTCGCCAACAAGTCAGGTAACCCGAGTTTGACCCCCCCACACACACATGGTGTAAGGAGAGAACATATTTGGTATTGTTTCCTCTGACCTACACGTTTGCACCTTGGCATGAAAGTCTCCTGCTCATAAACATAAATAAATACTTCCCCACAGGCAAAATACATAGATATATGTAATTAGTTAAAAAACATACATCAACCCAACTCCAGATACTTGAGAGTTTTGCTTGAACCCCATTGCAAAAACAAAAGTGTAGTAATGAGAGGGCCGGCTGCTTGTCGTCCCAGCCACCCTTGGCTGTGTCCCGCTGCCTGGCTCCCAGTCACTCGGCTAGCTTATACCCGAAATAATTACACAGAAACTGTATTCATTTAAAACACTGCCTGGCCCTTCATATCTTGTCTCTTCTTGGCTAACTCTCACATCTTGCTTTAACCCATATCTAGTAATCTGTGTATCACTACGGGGTGGTGACTTACTGGGAAGATAGTAACCTACGTCCATCTCAGGCCGGAGATTCATTGCTTCTGCCACACTGCCTTCTTCCCAGCATTCTGTTCTCTTTTCCGGGCCTATCTAAGTCTTGCCCTATCAAAAGGCCAAGGCACTCTTTTTATTAACCAATGAAAGCAACCCAAATACAGAAGGACCTCCTACACCACAAAAGCAGAATGACAAACCTAAAAATATAAGCTAGGTAGTGGTGGTGGCGCAAACCTTTAATCCCAGCACTAGGGAGGCAGATGCAGGCACATCTCTGAGTTTGAGGCCAGTCTTGTTTACAAAAGGAGCTCCAGGACAATCAGGAACTACACAGAGAAACTCTGTCTAGAAAACAAACAAACAAACAAACAAACAAAATCTCCTAATGAACAACCTAGAAGAAAATCATGACACAGAATTCAAGAGAACCATTATAAACATGTTCAAAGAACTCAGATAATTTTAAGAGGACACTAATAAACACCTGAAGAAATTTTAAAAGTAGAGGAATTAATTGATTGAAGTCCAAGAAAATACAAACGAATGGTGGAATGAATTAATGAATGCAATATGAGATACAAAACTTGATTCCAATAAAAAGGTAAAAAAGTCAAGCTAAAATGAAGCTGGAAATAAATAAATATAGTAACTCTACTAAAAACCTCAGTAGAAAACCTCACTAACAGAATGGATCATATAGAGGACAAAAATATCAGGGCTTAAGACAAAGTACAAAAATTGAATAATTCACTAAAATGATAAATTTTTAAAATGCCTTATGGTTTAAATATGTCAGAACATTTGGGACATGAAAAAAAATACCAAATCTACAAATTATGAGCATGGAAGAAGGAAATAATTTCCAGGTCAGAGGCATAGAATATATTGTCAATAAAATCATAGAAGAAAATTTTCTACTCAAGGGAAAGAGATTCCCATTTAGGCATACGAGACACACAGAACAATAAATCCTAGGGACCAGAGCAGAAATCCCCATAACATGTAGTTAAAGCACTAATATGCAGCACAAAGAAAGCCTATTCAAAGTTTCAAGAGAAAAGGGCCAAGCTGCATACAAAAGAAGCCCCATCAGAATAATAGATTTCTGAATGGAAGTGTAAAACCCAAAGGAGCTCAGTGCTCCTATTCAAATTCTCAAAGAGTACAGATGGAAACGCAGAGTACTTCACTCTGCAAAATGAACCATCATAAAATTGAAGAAGAAAAAAAAATTAGTACGATAAAAAGTAGGTTAAAAGAATCCATAACCACCTTACCAGCCCTACAGAGAACACTGCCTGGATTGCTTTAAATCGAAAAGAACGATAAACAGACCCAAGAGGTTATGGAAGTGGAGGTGGTAAATGAAGCCAGGAAAGTAGCTTTGTAAAGTAGGACTTTTATTTTTTAAAAAAAAAAAGCACAAAAAATGTATAAAATGGTATTAATTTTTACATGCCTTTTATAATATGTTTGAATATCAAAAGCCCAAATTTGACAATTAAAAGACACAAATTAACCAATTGGATTAGAAAATATGATCTACCTTTATGTTGTCTACAAGAAACACATCTCAGTTGAAAGGATAGACATGATCTTAGAGTGAAAGGATGGAAAGAATTATCTTAAGCAAATCAGACCAGGAAACAAATAGTCAGTGCTGTTCTAATATTTACAAGAGACTTCCAGGTAAACTAATCAGAAAAGAAAAAGAAAGTCACTTTGTTCTGATCAAGAAAACCATCAACAAAGACAGTATTACAATTCTAAACATATACGTATCAAGTTCAGGGCATCCAATTTCATACCAAAGAAACACCAGTTTGGCATTAAGTCACAGATTATGCCAACACAGTAGTAGTAAATCACTTCAGCATCCCGCTTACACTGATGGATAGGTCATACAGACAAAAATTAAACATGGGCACATTGGAGCTAAATAACATCAGAGATGAAATATGTCTATCAGAAGTTTGCATAATATTCCTTTCAAACACTGAAAAATACACATTCTTTGGAAGTTTCTCTAAAACGGATCAAATATTAGTATACAATGCAAATCTAAACTAAAATATAGATGCAAAAATTATCAGTAAAATCCTTGCAAACCAAATATAGGCACACATCACAAAGATCATCAACTTTTAGTAGACTGCAGAGTACCTTCCAGTGTTATGAAAACTAGCCAATAGGAATGGAGCTTTTAGATCAGTGCTAGCTTGACATTTCCATGTTCTGCTTCAACAATGGAATCTTACCATTAAGTTCTGGTGAGTAACTGAGAGCATTGGCAATAATATATAATATAAGGGGTCCTTGCGACCTCATTGGCTAATAACTCCAAAGAGATAGCCTATTATTGGCACTAAACCTTTTCATTGTTATCCTATGGTTTCTAGTAATGTGACTGACTAAACATGAGCTAAACAGGAACCACAGACAGGCCAGGGTTGGTGGGGTAAAAAGAGCAGGAGGTCCTATGCAACGTATTGCAGGTGACTAAGGAATTCTGAGAGCAGGAAAAATAGTCTCTTCAGGACAGAGCACATCAATTGCCTTTCCAAAATCAAATATTGAGCCATGAAACATATGTACAAATAACATTATACAGACTGAGCAGAAATATATATTCATATATATATGAATATCCATATATGCATATAATACTGATTGATGTATATATAAACTATTTAAATGGAAGGGTAGATTATATCCAAGTCAAATGCTACATTTACTCTCTAAATTAACCATCATTTTTTAAATCTCAGACTAGCCTTACAGTTTTGAACATCACTGAAGAGCCCATGGATCTTTTATGTGAATTATATCTACTGCTATATATATATAATATTAGAGAACAGATAACTAAATTAAATGCTAACTATACTATATTAGCAAAATGGAGTGATTTCACACATAATTTAAAAATAATAAACCATTCTACTGTAGATAGCTTCTTTTTATGAAAAATAAGTTTATTTTCAAAAATTATAGTGGGAAAAACAGCATTGTTTTATATTTTTGCTAATCTTGCTCATGCCTGGATTAATAGACCACAACTGAATTTCACAGATTGTTACATCAGTCAATCCATTTCAATGTGTTGCTTTCATTAAAGTATATGAATAAAATCTGTCTCCCACAACTACATAGTTATGAAAGACTTCTTTCCAGTAATCCAGTTGTTTTTCACTAATACTACACTCAAACGAAATATGCAATTTTAAAAGACTATCTGAATTATGGATTTGAAACTTTAATGATCAGTATTCCTATTATATGATATTAAACCCACAAGTCTATCTCTCACTATCAGATTATATGATATTAAACAGAGTCAGTCTATCTCTCACTACTTTCTTTCGCTCATGTACAATTTTGACCTCATAGAACTTCTCTTTGAAAGAGCTTCAGGGACTTCAAAGGGTTCCTATATTACACTTCGAGAATATTTGCTTTAACTAAACAAGTAGGATTATTTACACTAAAGTTTGTATGGCTGTAACTCTACAATTCCTAAAATTTTAGACTTGAAATTTGTCTAGTCATTTAACCAACCTCGTTTTATAGAAAATAGACATAGAATGGCCTTTTACCGGGTGCTAAGGTTGAAGAAGTCTGATGTGAAACAGTCTCTCCTAGAAATGGGTACATAAATAAAACCAGATCATTGACAATGTCAATGGACATATTAACATGGAAGGAGGGAAAATTGAGGTCTTTCAATTCTAGACAGGAATCTACTGGCAATTAATGACTTCTTGGAAGAGAAGAACTAGCTTCTTTCAAAGGTGAATCCCTTTATTGGTTGTCCAGGGCAGAGTGGTCAATCCTGAAACTATATGCACACAAACCAAACAATAAAAACAGACTTAGTAGATTGTATTTATATATTTCTACACATACATATATACATACATATCATTACATATATATTATATAATTATAATAATCAAATAAATAGAGGTTATTGACTTGTGAGTTGGGGGACACGGGAGAGTTTGAGTGAGGGTAGCTAGGAGGAGCTAGAGGGAGGAATGGGAGGAAGACATGTGATGTATTTCTTTTTAAATTAAAAACATTTTAAAGGGGCTTATGTAGATTGCTTTGATCATTCACTCATTAGTTATTCATAAATGTAAATGTTCACCAATCAACAATATGCTAGAGCTCGGATTAGCAACTGTTTGCTCACAGTTATCTTTCTGCAACTACCCATTCAGTGTTTTCTACTAATGAGATCTCTTATCTAACTTTCTCAGCAGGAATTTCTTACTTTCCTTTCTTGCATTTGAAAGTTACTGTAAAACTAGCCAAGTAGGCATCTTATGAAAAAGTACAGCTCAAAGAATTTTCTTTCCTTAACTTGCTAGTGGACATTTTACACATTCAAGGAACTTACTGGTAAAATTGGGTATTAAGATTAACTGGGAGATTTTTAATTGAATATCTAGTGATCTTCATAAATGCCTAGCTACCATGAAACTAGAGAATCCATATGACCATTCTTTAAGGCAGACATAGCAAGGTCACTTTTAACCCAAAACACTTAAATGTGGATCTGCTAAGACGACCCAGTTTTTTTGTCTTCTGTTACAAAGGAATACATAGAAGCCTCAAAATGATAGGCCAAGCTGTACTTTAGAACGAACTTGGATTACTCATTATGTATGGAGACATAATTTCGAAAAGTTACAGAGTTTAAGTGAGAAATAACTTGGGCCCGTGTAGCCACAGAGAATTGGTTAAACTGAGAATTTATTACCACATCATAGCCTCACGTTTCTTGACTAATATAAGGGCAGAACTAAGAAGATTAATTCAACATGATTAGAAGTAATCAAATGAATTGTTTAATTAAGTGTTTTGCGCCTGATAACAGTTCTAATTCCCAGTATAGCTGCTTTCTATTTTCTTCTAAGGGAGGAAGGAAGATGAATCATAAACCAGAAGATTATACCTTCTGTAATGAAGGAGACAAAGTAACAATAGCTCCCACACAGTTAACACCACCCAGAAGCTGGCAAAGCAGGTAGCTCCTTAAAAATCCACATTGCATTGGAAACATTTTGCCCTGTTTTCATTGATATAAGAACTCTGAATGTTCAATGAGCACTCCAAATTAATAAGAATATACTATTCTAGTAATAATAACAAAGAAAAACAAATAAAATAAACTCTAGGTTAGCCTCAGAGCCCTCACTTGCTTTTCTCATGAAATTGTACCCATCATCTGATGAAGAAAAAAATGACGTGTGTGTGTGTGTGTGTGTGTGTATGTGTGTGTGTGTGTGTGTGTGTGTGTGTGTGTGTGTAAGAGAACGTAGTGGGTTTTGAAAACTAGCCAAACAGGTTCTTTTGAAAAAGCAGAGATAACCACTGTTCAATGAAAAGATGAGCCTGTCCCAACAGTTGATAAGTCATCCAGAACTTTCAACCTGTTACTAACATGTACTCTTTTTCCAGGCCCTCTGGGTAAAATTTAAATCAAAGATTAAAATGTTAATTTTAAGGTTGGCATAGAACAACATCAATTTACTATGTTATGTCTTGGAGGCCTGCCTGCCTACCTAACGTCTCAACTAAAATCAAGGTATCTGGAGGCTTTACTAGAGTTTGAAAGGCACTAGGAGGCAATCAGTTCTTTGTCTTCGCTATCATCTAGAAGTTGCTTATATTTTTGTCTGAAAAGCCCTTCCTTTCATCGTCAAAGGCGAACACTATGTATCTCCTTCAGCATACTGCAGGCTTGTCTCTGCCGCAGAAGGAAAGCAGATGTCACTGCAGTTGGCTAGAATTCTGCTGACTAGATTGGGCCCACCTGGGCCATCCAGGTCCCCTGTCCCTGCTCCTTTTGTCATAACATAGCATGTCCACAGGTTCTGGGGATTAGGACAGACATCCAGGTGAGAGGGACTACACTCCATGTTCTACATCTCACTATGAACCAATGCACAGAACACGACTTAAAGCACAGCTTCCTTTAGCCATGGTTCTCCCTCTAGTGAAATGGGTAAACTGAATTTTTCTGAGTTCTCACTGCACAAGTATAGGTAGCATGTCAGTGGCTGTAGGGTAGGAAGTAGAACAGCGTAATTTCACATGGGCTTCTTCTTGCTATAGAATATGTGGTCGTGTTATTTTCACATGGAATCCCAAGTGTACATTTGGGAAAATAAATGTATGTCAAGAGACAGAATTTTACCCACTTATCTCTCAGTGCTTACATACATCTACATGTAAACCTCTACATTTTAAACCCTTCAGTGGCTCGCTATCAGGAATCCATAATATTACTCCTATTTTCCTTTCTGTTGGGTAATATTGGATATAGGGTGAAAGGGGAAGTGACGAATTACATAAGTGAACTAGTTTAGTGAATATCTTAACAAGAGTGTGTACTATGCCCCAATTATGCAATCAAAAGAATAGAGGATACCTGGAGAACATGGCCCAACAAATCCACGAAACAGTGGTCCCATGGGCTCACAGAGACTGAAGCAACAAGCACAGGGGCTCACAGGTCTGTACCAAGTCCTTGCGTATACTTTATGGCAGTTAGCTTAGTGTTTTTGTGCGACTCCTAATAGTGGGAGTGGGTGTGTTTCTGACTCTTTTGACTGCTCTTGAGACCCTTTCCTGCCAATGAGTTGTTTTGTCCATCGGCCTTTTGCTTTGTCTTATTGTATCTAGTTTGGTCCTTATTTGGCTGTCATCTCTTGGAGGCCTGCTCTTCTCTGAAGAGGAAACAGGAGGAGTGGATCTGGGAGAAATGGGAGCTGGGTGGGGAGACCTGGGAGGAGAAGAGGAAGGGGAAACTGTGGTCTGGATGTATTGTATGAAAGCAGATTCTATTTTCAATAAAAAAATTAAAAAATAAATGAAATAAAGTGAAAAAGAAGACTGGAAGTCCTACCTGCATAAAAATGAGCAGAAATAACCACATTGCTGATGGAGTCCGCTGCTGTCTTCAACTCTTCTCTGCAAGCTCAGCTAAAATACATCAATAACACAAACATTAAGGTAAGGCCTGAGTTGGAATTCCTTCTCTTCTGGGTGTCAGTTCTATTTGGGACAAATTCATTAGCCTTCCTAACTGCATTGCATCATCTACAGTTGTCACTAATTCACAGAGCTATTGAAAATGTTAGCGGAAGTGACGTGTACAAGGGCTGGTATTCCTGCCAGCCTGACACAAGCTGAAAGGAAGAACCTCAGTTGAGAAACTACCTCCTTAAGACTGGTCTGTAGAGAAGATTTGGGGGAGTCCCCTCCAGTAACGACTGATGTGAGTGGGCTCAACTCACTCTGGGTTGTGCACCTGGGCAGGTGGTCCTGTGCTTTGTAAGAAAGCTACTGGCCAAGCCAGGGGAACAAGCCAGTAAGAGGCACTCTTTCATGGTCTCTGCTTCAGTTGCTGCCCAAGTTCCTGCCTGCAGTTCTGTCAGTGGTGAGTGTGACCCGAGAGTTTTAAGATGAAAAAAGCCCTTTCCGCTCCAGGTTGCTCTGCATCATGGTGTTTATCACAACAATAGAAACCTAAGAAGACAATGCACATTAAACATTCCTGATATAAAAGTACAGTCAGTATGTAAGGACTATTGTATGTCCTATTGTTGCTCCTGCCTTGGTAAATCAACCAGTGGACTGATGCACTCAGGCCTCTCATTTTGACCACTCCCATTCACTGTGAATTCAGTGAGCATCTCCTTGTGGAGTAAATACAGAGAAGAATAGACAAAGTGCATCCTTTCAGGGGCAGACATTCTAGTAGGGGCAGGTAGGAAAAAACAATCAAAAGCCAGTAAGTATACCCAAACAATAATGTTTCAGGTTATGATGAGTGCTGTGGAGGAGTAAATAAGATAATGTGACAGTATCACCAAGAAGTTCACTGTTGACTAGTAAGCTCTAGATAATCAGTGCAATTTCACAGGACAAAGGGAGGGATATAATGCACAAATGTCCACAGGACACAATGATGGTTGGATCCAGTTGGAAGGAAGTACAGGATGCTGAGAGAGGAGCTAATTAAGGAGATAAGAGTTTGGTTCTTACTCGTAAGGTAAATCTGAACCAGGAAGGTAAACGGTGAGTGTTATCAATCACACAGGGCAGAGTACGAGCAATGGAGAAACAGAAATCATGTTTGATTATAACAGCGTAAATGATGGGGCAATGGTGTGAGATGTACTGAAGTCGGGAGCTCAAGCTAGAGCTTTCAAGGTCGAAGTAGGGGCTTTGAGTCAATTACACCTTATGAGAATCCAGGGACTAGTAAGCCATAGCAGTCAAGGGAAACAATGCTTTAGAACATTTTTCTGTGTGTCTATGTACCTGCGTGCATGTGTCTGCATGCATGCGTGCTTGTGTGTGCATGTGTGTGTGTGTGCACATGTGGCATGGTGCACATGCAGAGGTTAAAGTACAACTTAAACAAATTGATTCTCTCTGGAATGTGGGTCATGGTGGGTAGATCTCAAGACATTAGGTTTGGTGGCAAGCTACTCTACTTACTGAGCCACCTGCCAGACGCAAAGAAAACACATTTTTATGTCCATTTTCACAATATTATAGCTTCAGAGAGGACCACATTTAAGTAGAGATGCTAAAGTGGTGAGTTTTCAAAGAATGGAGTCAAATAGAGATGACTTAGTCGAGAAAGCATTTATCTGAGGACCAGAGTTTGAATCCCAAGAACCTACACTAAAACTGGGCAGAAGTGGTGGCTCCTTATGAGGCAGTGACAGGGAGACACCATAGCAAGCATGATAGCCAGGAGAGCTGGATTTGGTGAGTTCTGGGTTCAGTGGCAGACGGCCACAGTGAATAGAGAGCAGTAAGGGAAAGCACCAGCACACACACACGTGCCCAATCATGTGCACACATACACTACAAACACACACAGACACACACACTCATACACTACACACACACACACACACACACACACACACACACACACACACACTCACTCACTCACACATACACAGAGGGGCAGGGAGGAGGGAGACAGAGAGAATCAAAGATTCCTGAGACATTCCTGAGGAAAGACTATGGTGTCTAAGATTAAATAAGAGGACTGGCTGCCAGATTAAAGAGACATATGTGTCACAAAACAGGAGGACTTGCATTCTTTGGGGGAGGTGGAGAGAAATTTCTCTTCAAACAATAAAACGTTCTTTATTTTTGGCTCAAGTTTATTGGTGGAATATGGATAATATTCACGCGGTTAGGTAAGGAAGACTGTGAGGGTCTGGAGGGTGATTGGCAGAAAGAATGAAGAGCTATATTGGGAGCATATTTTTGAGCAGCCTATGAATCCTGACAACAATATGATCTGAGGATGATAAGAATCTAAGTAAGGATGACAACCTGCTCAGGTGTGCTTTCCTCTTTGTATTCCAGTGCTGTCACAACACACCTCCATCATATTTCTGTGCACTATGCTATAACAACTGCATTTATGACCAAGTCCCCACAGGGCTGTGAATGAGCTCTTTTAGGATTATCTTTAATTTGTTTAGGTATTATGCAATGCCTAGCCGAAAATAGTAGCCCCCTCCTCATGCTCTCTGAATAAATATGTATTTTCAATCCTGGTACTTTAACATATCACTTCTATATTCAATAAGTCCTTCTCTATTAGTCTTTTCTGGAGGTAAATAGACTATTCTAATATCATCCAATACATTTTCATTGCTTCTTTTGTTTTATGTATATCCAATAAATATCACAGCAACTTTTACAAACAACCCCCAACTCTAGTCTAAAAACAGGAAGGAAAAGGCTGCTTTCTCATGGTCAGGAAGGATATGGCTGGGTAGGGAGGCTTGTAGAGAGGAAGACTCTGACACCCAAACGTCCCACGTGATTCATGTATGTGGACAAGATGATGCACTTTTTCTAGTAAACTTGGACCTTCTGGTAGAAAGACCAGGAGGACCTGCATGGTGAACGGTCCCAGGGTTCCCCAAACACATTGTTCTTGAAATTAATTGAGAAAGAGACTTCTCAGAGTATGGCATTTGTGATATAATCACCGTGAACAGCTGACCAGGAGCGCGCAAAATTGTTCAAAGACTTCAGTTTAATTTCCAACTGGTAGAAACTTCCCGACAAGTAGTGTATTGAGAACAGGCACAGCTGTCGCAGCGGTGTCAGTGATTGATGAAGGGGAAGGGGCCAGGCCAAGAATGCCTGCCCTTCCAGGGAAGTAAAGGATCGAATAGATAATTCCACAGAACAGGGGCCCAGGGCTACCTTCACAGCCATACAAAGGGTCTGGCCAGCAGTGGCTCTACCTGATTGGAACTGAATGCTCCATTATGCTCCTTAGAGCTCCGCAGCCCTCCTGCAGCCTGGCTCCATTCCTGCCTGCTCCCAGGCAAAGTGCACTGCAGCTCCTTTCAGAAGGCTCAGCACCCAAGGGAACATTTCCGACATGCATGAGGCCTGCGTTGGTAGCCCTAGCCTTGTCCTCGGATCAATATCTCAGTGTATTAACTCAGGGGCTTCATCTTTCTCTGTCACACTTAGACCTTTCTTAACCAGAATAGAGAGTAAGCGCAGCGCACAAATACTTCCGCAAAAGACACTATTGTTCTAATCAAAATCCATTTATCCTTAAACCAAATGTCTTAACCCCTTTCTTCACCTATGAGAAGTCAAATTCATAATAAGTTGACTTATATTGATATGTATGAGCTTCTCCAGCAGCTCATAGCGTTTTGCTTTTCTTGAGCTTGACTCACAGCCTTTCCCAAGCCAGTTGTTTAAAATGGACTGTACCATTGTTCATTCCTTTCTCAGCTCATCTAACATGGCCGGCAAAGTTCTTTATTCCTTGAGAAATTTGCTTGCTATCTGTTATATATTACAGGGTATCTGGGACTTTTCTCACCTTGAGAAAAAGTTGTATCTGATATTTTCGTAGTGAAGAGTGATAGTCTAGGCAAAATATCCAGAGGTGGGCAAATAGCTAAGAGTAAATGGCACGGGCAGCAGAGGGTGCCCGTCCCTGAAAAACAAGACCCATAGCAGCAATCTCCCAAACTGACGTGAGCTATGATGTAGCCACTCTTTTTCCCACTGTTATATATATGGAGCTGTCCCAGTTTGCTTTCACTGCTATGATGAACACAATGACCAAAAACAACCTTGGAAGTCAAGGATTTATTTGGCTTACCACTTCTGCATCTCAGCCCATTATTGAAGGAAGTCAGGGCAGAAAATCAAGCAGGCAGCTGGAGTTGGGAACTAAAGCAGAGACCACAGAGGAGCGCTGACTACTTGCTTGCTCAGTCACTTTCTTATGCACCTCAGGACCACCTGCTCAAGGTTCTCAAGGTTGGACCACACACAGAGAACTGGGGCCACCCTCATCAATCAACAACAAAATGCCCCAAAGACACGCCTACATGCCAATCTGATAGAGGCATTTTTCTCAATCCAGGTTACCTCTTCTCAGATGAACCTAGATTGTGTTATGTTGACAAAAAAACCCAACCAGCACAGATACATGTGGAAGGTCTAGCATGCATAAGATCTGTACTTTTCCTCAGTTCCAAAGAGAAAAAAAGGAAAAAGGAAAATTAAGAAAATTAAGCTAAACAGTCCATGCTAAGAAACAGAACAGACTATAGCCTTAAGTCTGTATATGAACCCACCTCACATACCAGTATCATTCTAATGAAGGTTTTATTTTTATTAAATCCTTACTTCAAAATTAATTTTACTATATAATCTATGTAGCATATTCCTAAACACAGTCTTTAGTTTTATTTACTTGTAAACTCAGTAGAATATGTGCACTTTTAAAGTCCTGTTTGTGCTCAGATTGTTCTTGAGAAAACACCACAGTGTACCTCAAAACTCAGCATCATGCGTGCTGTCGTTTGTTCCACTGTAGGTGGAAACTTAGCTTATTTTTCTTAATTTTCACTTTGTTTAGAGAAACCGAGGGCCGGGTGAATGCTAGAGAGCAGTTCACCCCTGATCCACGACTTTAGCCTGAAATTGCGTTCCTAAGCAATGCTTTCGTCTGACAGAGGCTGCTGTTCAGAGCGCTGCTGCACTTACTTCAGATGAAACTGGGCACATTCAGGGATGTATGACCACAGATGTGTTGTTCTTATTTCAGAATACAAACATCAAATAATTTCTTTAGAGTATATAGCTCAAAAGGAAATCTCTGCAGTAATAACTTGTACCCATCTTAAACTATTTTTAATAAAGGAGCCAAGAGACCATGGACTGAGCCCTCTTAGACCCATGAGTAAAAAGTAAACCTTTCCCTTCTAATGGTATTTTTTTCAGGTATTTCTCAGATTGATTTTAAAATAATGACAAGCATGCCACACATAATTACTCGTTATGTTTTGTGGAATGTGGAATTCAATTAATCAATGACACCATTTAATCTCAACAGCTCTAATGTGTTAACTCTGGGCTCTTTGTATTTTTGTCCATAGACAGTAATATTAGCTATAAATAATGTGGCTTTATTTCCAAATTCTTAATCTTTTACTTTTTTTCATGGCTTACTTTACTAGCCAGCATATAAATGTGGTGTTAGATAAAAGTAGTCATAAGGCTATCTTATTATTTCTAATCTAACATAGAATAAACAGTGACTTATTAATCTATATCTTTATATTTATATATAGGCACAATTTACATAATCACAGAATGCCCTTCATCCACACAACATAGTTACAAATTAAAAGACACTAAAATGTCCCCTAATGAAACAACACCCAATCATTTTCGTGGTTGCAAAAGCAAAAATTTTTAAAGTTCTTTATCAACCATACTTGTGGAATATTTGAAAAGTACAGCCGAGGAATTTCTGACAAGGATAGTGGGAAGCTCAAACTACCGTGGTAGATCAGACTGCAAAGCCACATGAGCCCTTTTTGGAGGCAAACTGGAGACACTGACGTTTCTGTTACTATCAGTCTCTGTCTGGACTGGGCGTTTCAGGATTCCTGGGGTCTTCCTATTCAAAGAAGTGAAGAAGCACATACAAACAGCAAAGTAGTAAGAGATTTGACCCCAAGGAAGAGTAAAAGTACAAGTTAGATCCACTGCAAGAGAGCGGCAGGCTCTGAGCAAGATTGCTTGAGAACATCTGATTGCTTATAAGGCCTTGTCTTATGGGGCCTGGAAGGAGAAGTTGTTTGGTAGAAGTAGAGTCTCTATTGACTGACACTTTGGGTTATGTAAGTCTGTGCACTGAATGTGTTCTCTCCCATGTTGCATCTGATTTTGATCATGTGCCAATCCAGCACAGATATAAAATGATTAACAGGTGGTCTCACAAAAGTCACTTTGGGGACACTGCTTGTCTTAATATGTATGCACCCCAAACAAGTTCACGTTGGATCAGTTCACTGCCTCTAGGATTAAGATATGTTTCTGGATGCATTTGATCACAAAGGGGGATTTACTAAAAATTTCTGTGGAACTCCATCTAAGTGACTGATCTGCTTTGTTTCAAAAGGGGTGTGCATGCAGTTCTCTGCAGGTGGGGAATCCTAACTCTGTAAATGCATTGTTGAGAAAGAGTTATGTGTAGCTCAAGACACTGAGGGCCTAGGTTGCTGCGTCGTTCCTATGATTGCCCACCTCATTTCTATCTGTCAATATTGTCTCTTGATCCTCCCACACTGCATTTAGAAACACATCCTTGAAATTACACCTGCAGCAATACTGAAATATACACTTATATATTACTTGTAAATACACATATGCACCCACACATAAACTACCATTTGAAATAAAGAATTACTAATTACATTCTATATGCTCATATTCATGAAGAGTGAGTAAATAAGTTATAGAATAAATACAGACAGTGTTCTATAAGTTGTTAAATAATGGAATGGTTTCTATGAATGGATAGAGGATTTTTGTGGATATATTGTGAAATAAAGACAGAGTAGAAAAGACTAGCCATTGTATGTGACCTTGTATGTTAAAAAGCAAATGACACAAGAAAGTAAATGTGCTTGCTCATTCATTTAAGAAACTTCCAGAGAAGTAGAGACTAGTGGTATCAGCGTGGCAGGCTGACAATGACTGCCTACATTAGTTCACACCCTAACTCCCACATCCTAGAAATACTACCCTGTTTGGGGAAAGGGTCTTTGCAGGTGTGGTTGGAAGTTTGAGGTAAGATGATGATCCTGAATTGTCTGGGTGGCCCCGCATAGAGCTAGAAATCCCGAAAGAGAGACAAAAAGAAAAAAAAAATCAAGCAGGATTCAGGAAAACACTGAATGAAAAGTCACAGTTAAAAACGAACCTGATGGAAATACAAATGAGCAATACTAACTACCACACATAAAGCGTGGAACAAAGGACACAACCAATATAATCTTTGGAACACGCATTTGGCAATGCATTCACGGCAAAACGCAGGCAGAACAGCCTACTAACACCGGCCTTTACCTAGGTACTTGATATTTTGTGGAGCTAGAAGGTGGCAAGTATGGCAGTCACTCTGCCTAGGGATGAGATTTAAAAGAAGAATGTCTCCCATGCATCCCCACATTCAAACACCTGCTCCCTGTTGGTGGTGCTATCTGCAAGGTCAAGAAACTTTTAGGTGGTAGACCCTTGCTAGATGAACCTCAGTGGGTTTCGAGAATTCACAATTTGGGCCACTCTCAGTTTGTTCTCTCCAGTAGGTTTCCTATGTGATGACCTTAGAAACTCCCACCATGGACTTGTGAGCCCAAACAAGCATCTATATGTTGCCTTGAGCATGGTATTTTCTCACAGAAATGAAAAGTAACTGATACAATCAAAATGAATACATAAGATAGATTTCTCATTATCAGAGATGATAGATCACAAATAAAAAAGGCTAGAATAAATTCTGGAGTGAGATTAGAACCAAGGGCATCAGGTTGAATGATGATATTTATATATTTCTAAATACATATCTGTAAGTAGTTATGTGGACTCATATGCCCATTAATATCAATATATTAGCAACTATATTTCTTAGATAGGTTTACTGACAGAGACCTTAAAGCAATAATATTTCAGTGGCAATGAATGTGATTAGTAGCCAGATGTTCATTCCTATGTAACATTCCCTTTAAAAAGTAAGAGAGCTTATAAAGAAGTAAGTTTCAGTATAACTTCTTCAAGCATAATCTGTTATTGTGAGATGGATCAAGACTACTTCCTGATTTGCCTGAACTAAGTCATGTATTTCCTCAGGAAAAGCAACATACTACATCAGGCCATACTCCATTTCTTGAAGGGCTGAAGCTGCAGCTGGTTAATACCCAGTTACCCTGCTAATGGAAATGCTAGCCCACAGTCTTCTGTGTGCTTCTCCTTTTTGGCTTATTTATAAAGACAGAAAATGCCAAATACCATATACTATATTCTCATCCCATATGTAATCAATGAACCTCTCCTTTTCTTCTCACAGGAGTGGCAGCATCTCTCACGTTCCCATTCTTATTTCCTTTCCTAAACTACTGGGCATCCTTTGTCATTCATTGTTGGCCAGTTTAAACACTTGGCTTACTAGCCTGCAGGGCACTCTGGAAACTATACAAGGGGAGTTCTCACAATTGATGAACAAATGATGCCATTTCTGAGGAATACAAATCAATTTACCACTAACTGTTGGAAGAGCAAAAAGATCCAAACCTGGAATTTATAAAGAAATGTATTTTAATTTTAGAACTAGGGAGATTATTAAAAGAATTCATAAAATTATTATAAAAAGCATATTGGTTTTACATAAAATTCCTTAGCATATTAGTAGGAAACATTATTTTTAGGTCATTGGAACAATTATAAACATGCATACCTTGGCATATTTATTTTCCAAACAAGCACTCAACTAAAAGATAATACTATATTCTTACCAGGCTCATTTCTGCGTGGCGGTCTCTAATGCCGTGTTCATTTGCATTTTCGGCATCTCTTTTTACTTTGGACACTACTCTGAACTTTCTGAGCTAATCAGCTTCAGTTAGTCTAACCTACAACTATACTTTTATTGCATTAATTTCTTCATTCAATTTTATCACCTGTGATAAGGGTGGAGGTTAGGTAGCATAGACCAGATAGCTTCTCTCATCAGGAAATATTCAGGTTTCTGTGGCAGGGAGTTGTGAGCCTGGTAGCCACTCTGAGCCCAGGTTTTGTCTTAAGAGGGAATAAATGTGGTACCAACTTACTAGGTAATATTCCATAAAAGATAAATCACTGTGCAAGGCAAAAGACAAGTGAGATGAGAGTTTCCCTGAGAAGACAAGTTCACGGACAGACATATTCACTGGAGATAAAGGGGTACCACTTTTTATGGACTGGAATACGTACAGAGAAGAAAGATTTCTGGGAAATTTTTCCAAGAGGGTAACATGGGCTTCATTTCTCCCACCCTAGCCATCAGGACAGACACTTAGACTGATAAATTTTCACGCTCAAGAACCTGACAGCAAGTGTGATGATGTTAGATAATTGTTCTTGACACCCTTGGTCTTCTTCTTCTGCCGTATCAATATAGCTCTGGCAGAAACAAATCCAATTTAGATCAGGACAAACTCTTTCGTTGTCTTTCAGATCCAGAATGGCAAATACATTTTATATCCCAGCCATCAGCGGTTGATTTGCCATAATTGTCTAAAATCCTTAGTTCTGAATAATTCTGAGAGCTTAGCAGGCCCAGTGGCTGATGACTTCAGCTTGGTTTATATGAGAGTAGAAGGCATCACCTCTCTCAGGGGACGTCAACAAACAAGCTGGGTTTTGTGTGAACCTTGTTTGACATCAGTATTTTTAAACATTTTATTCGTGAACATAAGGAAAGAAAAAAGAAGTGAAATAAGTAGTCAAATCTCTATTTGTAGACAACATTATCATCTTTTAAAATACTATTTTGCCTGCATGTATGTCTGTGTACCATGTGCATGTCTGTTGCCCAGAGACCAGAAAAGGGAGCTGAATCCCATGGAACTGGAGTCACAGATGTGAGCTGCCCTGTAGGTGCTGGGGAAACAGGCCTCAGGCCTCCAGAAGAGGAGCTGGTGCTCCTAACTGCTGAGTCATCTCTCTAGCCCTGTGATCATATTCTTAATCAAGAATATTAGTAACATTCTAAGTATAAATTTAGAATTTAATTACTTTCTCATTATTTCATGAGTAGCTACTATGAGTCAGTCATTAACTTTAAGTGTTGATAACAAAATAGTAAGCAACATATAAGGACATCAAAGATCATAACAGAAGTCTGTGTCAAATTGAAGACTACAAGGGAGGAGAGGCAAAAGAATATGTATTAAGATAATACATCTGTTCACTACCAAAATGAACTTGGACAAGTTACTTATCCTGTTGGAGCCTTTTTAAAATGTAGTTTAGACACATCAATTTCACAAAAATCAGCAGACAAACTATTTAATATATGTGCAAGTCACATATTATTATGATGATGATATCAATGAACATATTTTATGGATTCTATCATGCTCATTTAGCCCTCCTATTTGGCATCCAGACACATGAAGTGTTTTATGACCTGCTGTGCGTATATGCAGATATTATTTTTTTCCTGCTGCACAGAAATAGTCTATGAATTTTTCACAACCCGTGTTAACAGGGAAAGAAGGCAAAGATGTTTGATAAAATTCAGGAAGCAAGATGTTCACTAAAAGAAAGGAAGATAAATGAAGCCTGACATCTCAGAAGACAGCTAGGGGAGGAAAGGTTCTAAGCAGAGTTGTAATAATACTCAGGAGGAAGAGGGATGATCTCAGTAACCTCTCCCTTCTGGAGACCGGTTTTGTTTGATTCTATGCAATACACTAACAAGGAAGAATAAACTAAGACAGAGCCTGGAGAGATGGCTCAGCACTTCAGAGCTCTTGTTACTCTTCCAAAGCACCAGGGTTCTGTTCCTACCACCCACATTGGTTGGCTCTAAAGTACCTGTAATTCTAGCTACAGGCAAACCAGTGGCCTCTTCTGGTACACCTAATATATAGTCAGGCACACAGCCATATCCATAAAATAAAAATAAATTAAGACAGAATATCTACCATTAAGGACTTGTTCAGCTTGAAGGCACAACAGGAACATACTGGGAGGGCAGCTAATGGAACAGCCAAGTCAGACCTTCCTGAGAGCCCTGGGGAGACTTGGCCCTGAGTACAGGCTTTGGAGGTAGATCATAGGTGCTGATTCCAACTCTGCTAATAACTACTTGCGAAACCTTGGGGAGGTCATTAATCTCTCTGAACATCCGTTTCCAGATCTAAAACTCAATGGAAAAAAGAAAAACATAATAATACCTCCATTATTAGGATAAATGAAATGATACAATTCAAGTTCATAGAACAGTGCTTGTGCAAAGTACTGTGTGCACAACAATTAGTTATTGTTAATAATGGCATGCTTAGTAATAACATTATAGCCTCCTACCTCAGTGGGAGTAAGTGAAATTCCAAATTCTAGTCACCAATTAATATAAAAATGACTATTAATGCTTCCAGTTACTAGTAATAGTATCAGCATACCCACACAAACCTGACTTAATTAATGATAACATTTAATTAGTTTCCATATAATAAGAAGACTAGTAGTAGAGGCTTATTGGCTTGTGGCAGGTGCTCACCAGTATCACCAAACACTAAGTTTCTCCTCTTCCTTTACTCTCCTCAACTAGTAATGTTTTATCCTTCTCATCACAAGATGGCTACCACAACTACAAACATAATACCCGAGAGGGGGAAGGGAGTTCGCACTGCTGGGAGTAAACGACTTCTCATTCTACTTCAAAATACAGTTCTGTCCAAAAGGACGAAGGAAGCGTGGCTGCTGGGCAGGCAGGTAACCATGTCTACCATAATCTTATGATTTAAAAATGAGATGGGTTGTGTTGGCAAAGACAAATGAAGTAACTACCTGTGACAAGTCTGGAGTACGTGCAATATTTAGATACAAAGAGCTCAAGAGAGGGGCTTGAAAACAACAGAGGAGCTGTCAGACCTTTGGGCAAGTTTTTCACAGTGAATTTTAATCATAATTGTGTGCATAAAACATAAACTTATTTTCAGATACGCAAGTGTAGCACCTGGGATAACTGAAAATAATGCAGCTAGGTTTCGTATACTGTCTCTCTGAGGCATATGTATTATTTGAGTAATCATAAGCAACTTAAACTCAACCTTCCCTAAACCTTGCTCCTTTTTACTGCCTCCTTACACAGTAAACTTTGAGTAAAAGTTGATTCTCCTTTCTTACTTCTCCAACACTCCTGTCTCTTCATCATTCTGCAGGGAGTCTCTCTTCCCCTCTCCACTGACAATCATGGGGGTGGCTCAACCTGACCCATCACTGTTCCCTGTGTGAACACATCCTTATCCGCTGGCCCATTGACTGCTCCTGCTGATCCTCTGCTGATTCAGACTGCAGGGTGGAAAGAGACTCCTTAAGACGCTGCGGGGATGGGTTCCTCAGACTTCTTCTCTTTAACCACGTGCGTAGTTTCTAATTGGTAAACTCAGATCTGTTGCTTTAAACATCATCTTTAATGCCAAGTGCCCCCTTTATCAGCACTTAGGACATTGCTCGTGGACCCTAGAGTTCCCGAGCAACCCCAGCACTCCTGAAACCACATCGCCGCCGCCACCGCTCATGTGCTTCTCAGATTGGTATTTATTTACCCCGTTGCTTGGGTTCAAAGCTTTGAAATCATGCTTCACTAGCTCCTTTCTACATCTTCCTCCCCTTCACGAATTAATGGCCAAATCTTGTTGCTTGCTGTTTTCAAACCCTACCCTTTAAGTCTGCCTATTTCCACCTGTCCCCCTCCAGTCACTTCACACAAGATCCAAGGAACTCTTGCTCAAATACATTACATCAGGTCACTTCCTAAACTAACATTTCCAATGGCTACCAGTTTCAAATAAAGAAATCCTAGCCTTCTCCATAGCCTCCAGTAGTGATAATCTTCCGTTGACTTTCCATCTCCTTTTTTGTCCCCCCCACACTCATTCACTGCATTCCATTCTTCCCTAATGTTTCTGGAATATTCCTATCACGTTCCAGTTGCCTTTGGCCTACTGTTTATCCGATCATTTATTTTTTTAGAAAGGTTTTCATTAACTGCTTATCTAAAATACTACATCTAACCCTTGTCTCCCTTTTTTTTTCTGCTTAAATTTTCACCATGTCCCTTACCTGGCATGCCTCTTTGATGATTATCCGCCTCCTCACACTGAGTGTATCTATTGCATCTACTGTACCCAGGACAGTAGCTTACCTCCAATTTGTGCTAAGGACACATGGGTTGATGGTGAGTGAATAGATAAATGGTGACTTACTGACTTTATTTTTGTTTAATTTTATGTAAATTTCATATCGGTTTTGAGACTGTTTTCACATTTTTAATAGTTTCACTTTTGTTAAGCGATCATTTTAGCGTATATATGTACAATAAATATTTAACAAATATATATGTAAAATAAAATGTACCTTATGAATTCCAATAAATTTCATTAATGTTATGTTTCATGTATTAATGGCTTTTACAAACCAAACCATTAGCATGTTTTATTCATGTAAAAAGTTTATGAAAATTGCAGCTCTTGAATATAGGTCATCTTTGCCATTTGGGAGCCATTTTTTATAGCCTGATATTTTAATACTCTAATAGAAAATAATCCAATAATCCAAAGAAATACCAATATGCTGTGATTTTTCTGAGAATGCCAATTAACACCTTGGAAACACATGGCATTTCATCTTACTGTTAGGCTTGTCACTATTGTACAATCTCTTCCTGTTGTATGCACGTTTTGATGAACTTGTTTTAGCAGATTCTCATTAAGAATGTAGCCCTTTTACAAATGTTCAAAGCTTCTAAACATGCCGCTATAAATACACAGAGTCAAGTCTAAATATATTCTTTAAGGTATCTTCCTGGAAAACAAGAGGAAAATGCCGAAAAAGGTTCTGTTTTCTATGCATTGGTGCTTTGTCACGAGTGCTAATGAGAGTTAATCTAGTGGAGGGACTTAGCTTGGGATGTCATTTGTACGTATCCCTTCCTCCTTTCCCCTATTTCAGCTTGTCTGCTGTCCAGATAGATGCATTTTATCACAACGGGATGAGTTCCAAGCATTCTGCAAATACCTGCCTTTAAATTAGGACATTTGTGTCCAGCCACATTTTCTCCTTTCTGGCTTTCTTCTCCATTCCCAGTCTTCTTCCTTTCACAGGCAGTTTCCACATCCTGACAGTTGCCTTGGATTTATTAGAGAAATTGCCATAATTATCTTCTCTCATCACTCATTATTGCCTAGAAACAATATAGTAATGATGTTTCCTGTTCTCAGTCTCTGACCTTATTTTGCTGTCAGTGATTTTTTATAATCATAGTGTATTAGTCAGGGCTCTCTGAAGGAACAGAGCTGATTATATATACATATATATTATATAAGACATATAGTATATAATGATTATATGTATATATGTATTGACTTACAGGATGTGGTGTGGGTAGTCCAGCAATGGCTATTTTACGAAGGAAAGGCAGAGGATCCAGTTCAGTTCTTGAGGCTAGATGTCTCAGCAGTCCTCACGTGGTACTGGAGTCCTGGAGGATTCCTGGAAAGCTCCTGGTCTTTAGTCTATATTGGAGTCTTGAAGAAGTTTGATTTAATACTGTCCACAGTTAACGGGACAGATGAACTTGTCAACAAGAGTGAGGGCAAGCAAGCAAAAGTGAAGTTTCCTTCTTCTACATCTTTTTACATGGGATGCCACCAGATAGTGTGGCCCAGATTTAGGGTGAGTGTTCCTGCTTCCAATAATCTGATTAAGGAACTCCATCACAGAAACACCCTCCAGTTTGATGTTAGTTAAGTCCAGATGTAGTCACACTGCCAGCCAAGATTAGCCATCATAAACATTTAACACCATCACAATAAATAAGCATAATGCAGATCTCAGTATCTAAATGATTTCATCTCTGTGGCCAATGAGATGACAAACTCAAGTTCAGAATTACTAAAATATTCAGGATGTCATTTGTCCTCTCAAACTTTCTCCACTTCCAGTTTTCCAAGCAGCATTATTTTATTCCTTTTTCAATTCTTCAACCTATGTTTTACGTAGTTCCCCTTTCAAACTGGTTGATTGATTTTTAACTATAAATTATATGGTTGGTTTAAATCCAAACATAAAATTATTTCAAAAACCAGAAGTGCAAATAAAACAGCATACAATTATAGAGGAGAAAATCAGACTTAATTACTACAATAAGTAGCAAAGTAGATTAGAATAAAATAAAAAGTTTTAATCTTATAGATTATCTTCCTTCAGCTCCAACACCTATGCTCTCCTTCCATCATGCTAAGTGAAACGTTTTCACATAAACCTTCCTAATTACTCTCTAGCTACTAAGTTGTAAAACTTGTTTACTAATCACTCTCAGTTTTAGGAGTTGAAACCATCATAGTACCAAGAGGCAGCCATTGGTCTCTACGTAGAAATATACACAACCCCTTGAAATGCTTTCTTTTCTTGTTTGTCACATATCTTAGAGGAAAATCACAACTAAATCATGGGTGTTCCAAGCACTCAGCTATTGTAGCTTTGAGGGACTTGCTGATATCTCCAGGGTAGAATGTTCCAAAAGATAAATACAAAGACATTGTCTTGATCATTCAGGCCTTAGGTGCTCTAAAGCAACACCGGAAATAAGCATGGTATATATTTTTTTCTGTGTGTATGTAAATAAGTATATGCTTTCCTCAAGGGAATATGATTCCATTTGCCTCCTTCAATTATATTTTTATGTTTCTGAACAGAGAAGGATGTTGTCTTGATTAGGGTTTTTATTGTTGTGATGTCTTGTAGAAGCCAGTTCCCACCATCAACTCCAAGAGAACAAACTGGAAAAGCATCTAGGACTGATACCTGATTCAAAAAACATTTGAAAAGGATTATTTATGGGTTTTCATTTTATCATTTCTAATACTCTTTAAAACACAAAGGTCAGAAGCAACTGAAGCAGAAGAGTTTAGTTCTCTGATACTTCCACATTACAATCCATCATTAAATGAAGTCAAGGCAGGAACTTAGAGGCAGAAACTTAGAGGTAGGAACTGAGGCAGAGACCACAGAGGAGCACTGCTCTCTGGCTTGCTTCTTATGACTTGCCCAGCCTGCTTTCTTATACAACTCAGGACCACCTGCCCTAGGACAGTACCACCCAAGGTGGACTGGGACCCTGCATCAATCAAATCAATCAATCATCATCATCATAATAACAATAATAATAACCTTAATAATAATAATTATTATTATAATAAAATGTCCTTCATATTTGCCTGCAGGCCACTATACTGAGGGAATTTTCTCAAATGAGGCTCCTCTTCCCAGATAACTCTAGCTTGTGTCAAGCTGACAATAAACTAACCAGAACAGCATTATTATATGACAATTAAAAGGGATGAGTGAATAACTATGGGACATGATGGATATGTTCATTTTCTTCACTGTAGTAACCATTTTTCTATGGTTGTAACAGTTACTTTTATGTTTCTGTGCTAAATTCCCTGAAAAATAGAATTTAAGGGAGAAAAGTTAATACACACTCACAATGCCATGGCAGGGAAGACAGCAAGCCTGAGGCAGCTTGTCACACTGCATCTAAACACAAAAGGCAGAGTGGAAATAAAGACTGGTATTTTGCTTGCTTTCCCCATTGAATACAATCCTTGATCCCCACCCAAAGTGATAAAATTAAAAGAGGGTAACACATAGTTAAAATGGGTCCTCTGCATAAGCCAAGCTGTTCAAAATAGCCCCTCACAGACATTCTCAGATGCCAGTTTTAAGCAGCTCATCCCTCACAGATATGCTCAAAGGCTTGTCTGGGGGGGTGATTCTAGAACCTACCAAGTTGACAACTAAAACTAACCACCACAATGGTGCCCCCTTCAGCCTGGATACCTTTCATACACACAAAAAATCTTAGAGAAGAAAAGCATGAAAAATTTATACTGAGAAGGAAGTAAGAGTTGTCAAAGACAGAAATATCAGTGGGTAAGACAGAAAATTGGTCAAGAGTCTCAGGGGATAAAACTTTAGAAAGATTTTATAATGGACAAAGGAAAGGATTACACACACACACACACACACACACAAAATCATTCTTCCAGAAACATTTGCTCCAAGATTTTCTTAGTCTTTTATTCTATCTTTTAAAATAACCTTGGTGTAGAAGGTTTTTTTGTATTTGTGTTGCTTTCATTTGTCAATAAAGAAAACTGCTTTGGCCTTTTGATAGGGCAGAAATCAGGTAGGCAGAGTAGAAAAAACAAAATGCTGGGAAGAAGGCAGTGTGGCGGACGCCATGTTTCTCCTGCCTGAGACGGATGCTGGTTAGACTCATGCCAGTAAGCCACAGTCAAGTGGCAATACATATTAATGGAGATGGGTTAAACAAATATGTAAGAATTAGCCAATAAGAGGTTAGAACTAATGGGCCCGGCAGTAATTTAATTAATACAATTCCTGTATGGTTATTTCAGGTGTAAGCTAGCTGGGTGGGACATGGCCCACTTACCCTCTTACTACATAACCTCATACCTACTGCTTGACAAATTTAATTTTAAATAGAAAATAAGTATGGATTTCAAGTGAGAAGAAGTTGCTACATCTGGAAAATGTGTTTTGTCCTTGAAATATTATGCTCTTTATTAGGCTAGTCAAAGACTGAGCAAATTTTCTTGTGAGAGGAAATGTCAGTAATAGTTTTAGTTCTCCTTTGCACAGAAGGGATTTTCTTCCATCAGTCTTAATTCATTAAAATGGATTGGAATTGCGCCTGTTTTGTCTCTGTTGACCTTCATCCTTGACTGAGACTTTGTGAGCTCTTATCATAAATTTCTCCTGAGATTTTAGTGTCAGTAGTAATTTCCAGAAATTAATAAAGACAGAGTACGAAAGAGAGGGAGAGTGAGAGAGAGAGAGAGAGGGAGAGAGAGAGAGAATGCCTTGAGAGAATCCAAAATGAACAGAAAGTTGGGACGCCCTCAGTACTTATTCCTTCAGGTTGCTATTGTGCAGCGGAATGAAGTCAAAGGTCTAAGTGTTTCCAACAGAGTCCATGCAATTTGCATAAACATTCAACTTTAGGATCCTCATCTGAAGAAAGAAGGTAAAATTGTTCACCAGATAAAATAGATGAGTGACTGATTAACACATAAATGCTCAACATTACTAGTGATCAAAGAAGCAAGATTAAGTACCTATTGAATTAGCAATGGCTTCTTCCAATACTGGGTTAAAGGAAACAGGTACTTTCACACACTGCTGGAAATAAAATGTTAATACATACCAAGACTCTTGAAGTGTTCATGAAGTTTAACTCAGAAAATCTCTTAGGAATATATTTGCAGAAAGTCATTTAAGGACTATATTCACAAAGATAGTTATAAACACTGCAACATAGAAAAGCATGTATCTTTTCAAATGTTTAGGGAAATAAAGAAAAAAAGCCCACCGTAAGAGATAAGCAACAAAGGGACGTTAGAATACAGTCTACAGTCTGTGTATTGATAAATGCACATGTACAATGCAGAAATTAGTTCTGACCCGATATCTTAGTGGCCATATCAGCTTCAAAGTTGAAATGGGCTCACATTTCCTTGTAGATCCCAATTATCCATACCCATAGAAATATCTGCCTAAAGCTGGTCCTATTTACAAAGATCCTGGTGTTGCATGGGAGCCTGTTCCAAGCAAGACCTTTAGCTTTTTAGAAGCTCCCTCCTTACAGTCACTTGATCCCTTTAGATACTCAAACAATCATTGGCCATTGCTGAAATTCCTCTGTTCTGTGGGAAGGACACTGTATCCTCTGCATACATTTGCTAGGCCAAGTACCAGGACACTTACTGACACCTTCTGTCTTAGTTACTGTTTTATTGCTGTGAAGAGACACCATGACCGTGGCAACTCTCATAAAATAAAGCATTTAATTGGGGCTTGTTTACAAGTTCAGAGGTTAGTCCATTATTGTCACAGTGGGAAACATGGCAGCATGTAGGCAGACATGGTACTGGAAAGGCACCTGAGATTTCTACCTCCAGATCCACAGGCAACAGTGATGTGGGATTCCCCTCTGGATGCTGTGAATACCATTCGTCAATAAAGAAACTGTCTTGGGCCCATGCAGGGAATAGAGGTAGGCGAAGCGGGGGTAGGGGGGGACTAAACTGAATGCTGGGAGAAAGAAGGAGGAATGAGAGAGAAGCCATGTAGCCCCGCCAGACACAGGTGCCAGAACTTTACCCGGTAAGCCACAGCCACATGGCGATACACAGAGGAATAGAAATGGGTTAAATTAAGATGTAAGAGTTAGCCAATAAGAAGCTAGAGCTAATGGGCCAAGCAGTGGTTTAAATAATATAGTTTCTGTGTGGTTACTTCAGGTTTGAGCTGCCAAGAGGATGGAACAACCAAGTGGCCTCCCCATAACACAGCAGGGAGAGAGAGACACTGAGATCAGCTTGAGCATTTGAAACCCCAAAGCCCACCACAGCGACACATGTGCTTAAACTAGGCCACACCTCCTAGTCCCTGTCAAGTAGCATGACCAAGAATTCAAATACAGGACTCCATGGGGGCCATTCCTTTTCAAAGAACCACACCTTTCAGTTGCTTGGGGCTAAGGGAGGTTCAGTCCAGGATGCAACTGTTAGCTGTGGCTGCTGTAGCAGTATGCAAATAGCCACAATGGGCATTCAGTCTAAGAGTCTCATTTGGTCCCTGACAGGATCACACATCTTCATGACTCCCCATGCCTCAGGATCTAGGGATAACACAGACCCTAAGCCCAACATCTATGTGTTCACATCCCAAGAGGAGAGATACCATTCTTTATGCCAAGGATGAGATAAAATTCACTGAAGTTTTCAAAATCTCATTTCCCACTCCTATGATCTGTCTGCCTCCTATACCTGCGACCAGGGCTCAACCCACTTCTCACAGCTTATGTTAAATAATATTTGCATACACCATGTGTCCAGTCTATACAAAACTATGCAAGCTCACCCCAGTACCAGAAAACAGCAGACTGGGGCAGGAGTTGGCAAACTAAGCCCACTGGTCAAATCTGTCCAGAAGACTTTAATTCATAAAGCTTTATTGGGGCACATCACATTCATCATTTGCATACTTTATGTGGCTGCTTTATGCTGCAGTGGCCAAGTTGAATAGCTGCATCAAGGACCATATGGCCTGGAATGCCTAAAATATTTACAGTCTCCCCTTTGAAGAGAGTGTTGGCCGAGCCCAGATCTGGCAGAGTTATAGCCCAAATAAAGGAGCTGGAAAGATGGTCTCTGATCAGCGAGCAATAGCAGCTAAAGGGAGCCTGCCCTGTAGAATCACAGAACTGTTTAAAGAGAGTCCGTGAGAGCGCAGATTAAAAGAAGATGAAGTGGGAGCTCCAGCAGCTTGCCTTATAAATACACGGCTGGCTGCACAGGACCAGATATGGGCGTAAGACAGCAGACAGGCTCCCTGCCTTCCACTGCAAAAGCGGTCCTCTAGCCTCTCCCACAGAGGATGGAGGAGGTGGGAGCTTTTGCAAGGCAGCTAACACAAAGCTGCCTGATGCCTGGGGTGATCGGGAGGGGAACACAGTGTCCTAGATTTGAGGATGCTGCTGAGAGATGTGATTCCCTTTTGTACCTGGATTCCACTGTGGCCTCAGGTCACAGAAGGCCACCATATGTGTGTAAGCGCTCCCCCTGCAAAGATTAGACTGGACCTTAGGGCAAGGTGGCATCTTATCTAGTCAAGCACTGGATACAGAGTGAGTATGTACAAGATATGCCTTTCTGTTTTTAGAAATCAAATTAATCTACCTTTTTTTTTTGGACACTGCACTCTGCCTTATTCCTGAGGCCTCCTTGGCATTCATTTGGAGAATCAGGTTTGCACACTTAGAAGACCTAGTGTAAAGGAGCAGCAAGGAGCCTGGATCCCTGAGTGCTGTATTAACTAACCACTGAGTTGATATCTGTAAGTTTTCTACAGAGTCATGATCAACCTCTGATATTTTTTCTCCACTCTCAAGAATAAAGGCTTCTGAGCTGTGAGATAACTCAGCGGGCAGAGGTGCTTGTCACACAGCCTGACACCCTGAAGTCAAAATCTAGAACCTGCAGACAACCAGAAAGAGAGAAGTGACCTGACAGAGCTGTCCCCTGACCACCTCACAGGCACTGGGGCACATACGCCACCACCCACCCATCATGCCCACACAAAATAATAAAAATTTTGAAGCAAACAAATAATAATAAAGAACTCATTCAGATAACTAGGCTTATAGGACATCTAGGACCTTCATCTAGACAGAATACAGAAAAATGTTCTTGAGACTTGCCCCAGACACAAGGGTCTACTGTGGAATATGACCATAAAATCACTCTTCTATCAGACTTTATCATTCTGTTAGGAGTTCTTGTCCTGAATATACTCCTGAGAAGGGAGACTCAGGACTCCTCTGTTCATGCAAACTATCCTGGTGAGTGAGCTTTGGCCATTTACCAAAGTCAAAGGAACACCATCCTACATGTTTTCCTAATATTTGGAAATAGAAGGGCTAGTACAGGATTCCTTAGTCTCCCCTATACTTGCATGTTCTAAGTTCTGGAAACTTAAAATCCAGAAATAGTGACTCCTGTGCTACTTTTGTGACAGTATCTTTTCCTTAATGCAATGAGTTCAGAATAATTTTCAAGTTTGAATTGTTAAGTAGAGGACCAAGGAGGAACAGGAAATGCCAAGGGGGAAGTCGGTTAAAATTGGTTACTGCTTCAACAAGATATCCCAATGAAGCCAATTATTCTTGGCCTCCCTCTCTATCAGTCGAATATGCCATACAAAGTCTTTTCCTACTTGCTTAACAGGAACATAGGCCTACACATGCCCCATCTCCCATAGATACATATGTAATTAGCATGACAATAGCACCTAGAAACATTTTTGTAATATACATGTTAAGAGAACAATTAATATACATTTATTAAGATAGGCATGTTAAGATTATATATATATTATATGGGTAATATATACCTTTTATAAATTTTTATCAAGGCAAAAACTGGCAAAAGATAAAGTAGCAACATATAAAAGAAACATATAAATGGCAAATAAAAATATACCCAAAACAGTGAATGAAGAAAGATTCCCTATGGATATTAACAGAGTCGCTAGTAAACTGACAAAGGATGCAACGGGACAAGTAGGGAGTGTTTATGTTTTTCAGTTAAGCACTCACAAATATCTACAGAACCTCCTGAATTTTGGATATTGAACACTGGAACTTGCCCAGAGATATTAATCTGACTAAATGAAGATAACGACTGACCCAAGGCAGGAAACTAAACTAAATTGTCCAAGTGTGAAAGTACAAACAGGCAGCAGACACCAACTAACACTGAAGCAGCAAGAAATACATCTGTAGAAAGATTCCTCTTGAGAAGGCAAACATTCCCTTCTCAATCATTGTTTTGAATCCTAGACTCAAACATACCCCCCTTCATAGATGTCCATCAACTGGCTTTATACCACAACACTTCTTCAGTCCTCTTAAAATCAAACACTTTACTGTTTCTATTTAATTTCAAATATTTACACGTCTAAAATTTCTTTGGCCTTGACTTGTAAAGGAGTGATCTCTGGTTATTGGTTTTAAGGTCTTTAGGCTTGGACAGGATACTTCGACCGGTTTGTAGAATGCAAATCATAGCCAGGTGGTGGTGGCACACAGCTTTAATCCCAGAACGCAGGGAGGCAGAGGCAGGCAGATCTCTGTGAATTCTAGACCAGCCTGGTCAACAGAGTGAGTTCCAGGACAGCCAGAGCTACACAGAGAAACCCTGTTTCAAAAAACCGAAAAAAATGCAAATTATGAAATAAGTAGCCACACCAGCTGCTCAGGTAAACATATGCTTCCCATAAGCCCCAACTAAAGCATGCTAGCTCTGTTACTAGGTGATCCCCAGCAGCATTTCAAGCTGGGTCACAGCACCCTATAAATAAACGTGTGTCAAACATACCCCAAATGGAACTCTCTGGGAAACAGTGCTTTTTAAAGGCTTGGTGCACAAGAAAATTGCGTTTATATTTTACTAACCAACTGCAAACAGGATACGACACAAAGGGGAGAAAAATTAAAAACCTTGGTGCCATCATGAGAAGATTCCATTTAGAACACTGTCATCCTGTCTTGGCAGAAATACCTTGTTGGCTTCATTTTGAAGCAGATTGCTTTGAAGCCTCCCCCCCAATCCGAAATTTAGGTGCCAAGCTCTGTAACCAGTATGTTACCGCCAATGTTTGTTAACTTCCTAGAAAAATAGCATGCTCTAACAAGCTATACCTGTATTATCAGAGAAGCTCCCACACTGAGCCCTTGCTGGAAATCCTTTGTGATACTTTATAGGAAAGCTCTGGTATGGAAGGAAGGCGTGAGAAAGGTTGCTAGTTGGTATCTTTCCCAATCCCCTCAGCGTCTAAATAGCTTTCTTGCTTTCTGCTTCAACCACACTTCAGCAGTTCTCCTGTTAGTGGGCAGGCTGGATGTCTCCTAAGCATTGTCAGGCTATATCTCTTCACTCATGAGCAATCTGAGGACATCGTGTCTGCCCCCGTTGCATCCAGAAGAGTAGAGGCTGAAGAGAGACATTAGGTGACTGGATGAATAATTCCATAACCAATGTCTATGACAATAAGGCTATGTTCGTGTACTTATGTCTAGCCAGTGTCTATAAAAATGATGGCACAGGCCATCTCATTCAATGTGCAAAGTGATGTGTCAGCATTCATGCCATTTTTCAGTGTACAGGAAGCGAAGAAGAATAACAGGAAGGGGCTGAGACCAAGATACACCTTCAAAGGCAAACTCCTATTGATCCATAGCATCCAACCTGCCCCATCTTCCACAATTCCACCATCCCCCATCAGTCTATTCAAATCTTGATAAGTGAACTCATCCATTACAGGGGTTTCTGCTCTAATCTTGTCTGTAAATGACCCCCAACAGACACGCCCAGAAGAGTCAAATCTTCTAGACTTGCTCAATCCAATAAAATTGATAAGACAAACCATAACATATGAGCTACATCAATAGAATATGTTGATCCTGACTAGGTACAGAATTTGTCCAGCCAACACTTTAGGGCAGGACCTGCAGAGTGCACAGGCTCAGTTGCCCTTTCATTTGTATCTGCCGAAGTAGTTCAACATGGAGTCTTCCAGAGATAACTGTCATGTGACAGGCTCAGGTGCAATCTTCTGAAGACTTTAGTCCCTGTTTGTTTGCTACGAAGAATGCTTTAGGATCAAACACAGCCACAGAAAAAGTAAATATTTCCTAAGGGTCTTTTTATATTTATGTATTTTAATTTAAAATAAAAGCAATATATGAATGAATGTGTTACAAGCTCTTTATGTGCCACGAGGAAGGAGAGAGACAATACTTATGGGATCCAAAGATGTGGATAAGTTACCACATAAGTGGGTCACTAAGTGATCAGGGCTGTAGGACAAGGACTCAGGAGCCTTTTCCTGACAGCCCTGATATAATCAGAGACGACTCTTTTGTTTTCCAGATGCCCTGACCCGAATAATCACACAGAAACTATATTAATTCCAACACTGTTCTGCTGATGACTCAGGTATATTTCTAGCTAGCTCTTACATCTTAAATTAACCCATTTCTATTAATCTGTGTATTACCACAAGGGTGTGGCCTACTGGCAAGATTCCAACATGTCCTCCTTCGGCAACTATGCAGCATGGTGACTTTTTTATGGATAGGGAGGAGAATGATCAGCAGTTAGAAAGTTCTCAGCTCCCCTAGGGCTTGGGAACCTGAACTTTATTTCATCCTACAGGTAAAATGGAGTCTGAAGATAAAATGGCAGTACTTAGGCCAAGGCGCTTTTGGTTGCTCCCTTTAAATGTAGTTTAAGAGATATATGTGTTATGAAGTTTGAATTATATCAAGAGAGTAAATGTTATTTAGAAAATATAAAATTCAAAAACTCAATTTATAAAAGCACTGAAGTAAAATATTTCAAAACACTAAAGGAGGTCTCCCCTGTTGGGGTCACTGGGGCCAACTCTCCCTCTACCAGAGAGGTGGAAATGGCTCAGCACAGCCCTCAGACTTCAATACTTGTGATTTGCGTGGGCCCCAGTGTTAACACAGGCAACAGCTATCAATACAGACTGTAGCTGCAACCAGACCATAGACCCAGACATGGCCCTCAGCAGACACTTGAGCCCAATGTCACCTGGGTGGCCACATAGGCCACTCAGATCTTTATGGGTTCAGCAGCAGTATGGTTCTTGGACTCTAACATGACCGTTGGTGGCAGCCCATTCCCCAGGCATCCCCATGACCTTCAATGGTAACAGGCATTATAGACATCAACACAGACCCTGGTTACTGTAGGGTTACCGACCCAGATATGTGATGTGGGAAGTCCTTCTGTATATTTGTTTCTTTTATTGGTTAATAAACCAAAAAGATGCTTTGGCCTTTGATAAGGCAGAATAGACCTAGGCAAGGGAAAACTAAACTGCTGGGAGAAAGAAGGCAGAGTCAGGGAGAAGCCATGGAGCCGCCAGAGGAGAAAGACATGAGCTGCTAGCAGGAACCTTGCCGGTAGGCCATAAGCCTAGTGGTAAAATATGAAACAATAGAAATGGGTTAATTTAAGATGGAAGAAGTAGTAGGCAATAAGAAGTTAGAGCTAATAGGCCAAGCAGTGGTTTAAATAATAGTTTCTGTGTGAATATTTCAGGAGTCTAGGTAGCTGGGAAACGAACAAGTGGTCTCCACCTTCATCTGGGCTTCAGTTGCAGCTAAACCCTGAATGAAACCATGGCCCTGGGTGGCAGCACGGGCTACTCAGATATTTATGGGCCTGGTGGCAGCATGGCCCTTTGACACCAACACGGCTGCAGGTGGCAGCCAAAACCTTCAGCATTTATGTGACCTTTGGTGGCAACACAGGTTGTAGATACCAATACTGACCCTGACTGCAGTAGGACCACTGTCCTAGACATGGTCCTTGGTAGCAGCCCAGGCCCAGATGTCACCATGGCCCCAGGAGGCAGAGCAGGTCACTCAGATCAGCATGATCCCAGTGTCAGCGTGATCCCTGGACTCCAAGTTGGCCCCAGGTGGTATCCCAGATCCCAGGCATCTGCCCTGACATCTGATGGTAATAGGATCCATGGACATCAACACAGACCCTGGCTGGCCACTGATCCACAGACATCTACACAAACCCTGGTTGTGGCAGGGCCGCTGATCCAGACATGACCATTGGCAGCAGCCCAGGCTTGGAAGTCACCCTGACCCTCAGTGGCCAGCAGGCCACCCATGTCAGCCCATTCCTCCCTACCTTTGCTTCTTCAGATCCATCTCTTTCCACAGCATATGAGTACCATTCTGTGCTCTCTCTCTCTCTCTCTCTCTCTCTCTTTCTCTCTCTCTCTCTCTCTCTCTCCTTCCCTCTCTCATTTCCCCATATATTCATTCACCATAATGATAATGGCTCAGAACCACAAGGCACCTGTATGACCTGTGGTTGTCCTCTACCTGCCCAGGTCAAGCAGCACAAGGCAGGTCCATGGGTGTCCTCCATCTGCACTGGCCTAGTGTCTTCTAAGGATTTTTTTTTTCAGCATCTTTTGCTGAAGCTTTCAAGGTCAAAGAACTAACTGTGCACACACAGCCGAGCCAGTATACTTTCTTCCTCTCCTCTTCTGCCATGCTGATCTGCTAGATTTGAGTTACTTTATCTCATTGTCACAGGTTCAATGGTCCCTCTCCCTGAGGACTTATTGTTCCTGTTACAAACACAGCTCAAGGCCCACTCATTACTTAATCAGTCTTCTCTCTTGGGTCAGACCCAGTGGACAGGCCATCGAATTTTTTATTTTCAGTCTTTTTCTTTATTTTTATTTTTATGTGTCTGAATATTTTGTCAGCAGGACTATCTTACCACATGCACACTGTGCCCACAGAGGCCAGAAGAGGGTGTCAGATCTCCCTGGAACTGTCATTACAGACTGTTGTGAGCCATCATGTGGTTGGTAGGAATTGAAGCTGGGTTCTCTGGTAGAACACCCAGTGCTCTTAACTGCTGAGCCAGCTTTCTAGCCTGACAGGTCATCTTTTTTATCACCCCAATTATGCATAGAAACTCTCATGGAGCAACAATTAGCCCAAATAAAGTTGATGATGAAGGCTGCTTTCCCTCTTCAGTTGTAAACCTTTCGTGTTCTAAGAATCACATTTAAATTCTGGCTCACAAGGAAAGGACATGTGATGCTCTAGTGGCTCCTGGTTTTATTTTTATCCTATTTGAATTCCACCCACAGCTTCTCCAGATCCACCTCACCTACATGAGTTATTATTGAACAGAAAGGAAAAGGGTGGGGTTTCTTAACAGTCTTTAGGGATATAACCCAAGAGACAACAAAATGGCACAATTATGGCTAATTCTAAAATGATTAGCTGCTCCCACTAGGAGCCTATACAGTACTTGAATATATCTTACTTTCTCCAACTCTTCCCTTGAGAAGCCCACTGTTATACCCTTGGGCATATCTTCATTTTCTTCTGAGCACCTCTCTTTCTCTTAACCCCAATGCCTAAGCTTATATTAAATGATCTTTAATAAAATATCTAACTCTAATTCAGAAACTGATTAGTCCTGAAATTCTTTTTCAGTGTAGAAGCCAGAAACCTTGGTTTGACCTTCAAAGGCTCAGGAGACATTCTCAGACTTTGAGTGTGGCACTATGGAGTTGTTTGTCCTCTCCATGGTGACAAAGGAAAAGAATGAGAAGAATGGTACTACATAGCATAGACAACAAAAGTTGTGGCTAGAGGGGATCTTTGATTCACTTAAATATACCTCTGGGGTCTCTGTCTGGACCCAGTGTTTCCAGGCTCTAAGCATCTAATTCCAGGAACTGAAGAAGCCCACACAAATCACAAAGCAGCAAGGTTATTCTTCAGAAGTAAAATGGAGTGCAGGTGAGACAACACACCAGAAGAGATGAAGGCCCTTAGCAAGGTTTACTCAAGAGCTCCTGCCACTGTTTAGGGCTGTTGGGGGATCTTAGAAGAGGAGGATTTGGCTCCTAAGTAGTGAGTTATCAGAGTTTTGCTGTTTTAATTCACTATGCATGCAGTGTACCTTGATGCATCTGGTTATAATTATATGCATGTCCAATTAAGCATAGGCATAACATGGGTAAATAGGGAGTTTTTCTTGAAGTTCACAAAGAAGATACAATGTCATTATTGTTCATTCAGTTTAGACTAGAGTCACCCATTTCCCCCAGTTCCTAGATAAGTCTTGGGATGTGGTTGGCCACAAAAAGGGAGTTATTAAGGGTTGCTAGGGAGCTGTGGTTAGCGTCCTTAGAGAGCCTGTGCTTGGAGAGGGGTTCATGAAGCTCATGTGGTTCAGTTGGTTCTCAGTGTCTTGTTGGGAAAGGTGTTTGAGTGTGTGTGTGTGTGTGTGTGTGTGTCTGTGTGTGTGTCTGTGTGTGTGTGTGTATTCCAAATTCCTAAGCATGGTTGTCATTGTTTGTCTGAAGCCATCTCCTCTACTTCTACAGCTGTGTATTGAACTAAACTCCATACCTAACTTTAAAAGTTGACATTTTCGCCCTCTCCATTTCCCTGTCCCAGGAACTACCAAGATTTACAGCTTATCTGTCCTGCTCTTTTTCTCTCAAATCCAAATAACATGATTCTTGAGCTTCTTTCTGCACTCATTTCTAAGATTTAAAAAATATGTATTTATGTGTATGGGCCTATGTGTGAGAAAGAGTATGCATGCTTGTGTGTATGTGTGTGTGTGTGTGTGTGTGTGTGAGTGTGTGTATGCTTTGTGTGTGTGTGTGTGTGAGTGTGTGCATGGTTATGTGAGTGTATGTTTGTGTGAAGCACATATGTGGTGTCCCCATGGAAGCCAGAAGAGGCATCAAACTCCTTGAAGCTAAAATTACAGGGTGTGGGTGCTTTGAGCTAAACTCAGGTCCCCTGGAAGAGCAGAGAACACTCTTAAAGCCTGAAAGACCTCTCTACCTCCCTGAGTCCATTTGTAAATTCTCAGAATCCACAAAAGAGGGAACTCTGATTTCTAAGTAAGAAAAACACGTTAGCCCCTTACCCACACCCACTTCCCTAATGTGTTCTTATAATTCCCTAATATGCTCTTACTCCCTTTAAAAATGTCCCTAACAAACTGGGAGAAAATAATTAACACAGAAGGACACGTCTGTTAGTGAGCTTGTTAAAGAATGGAGCACTGAGAGGACATGGAGTCACAAGTTCTAACAGGACAACTCTTCCAGTTACAGAAGTGTCATCATTAAGTGCAACCCAAGTCTTGGAAATAAACGACAACAGGTTCTCTAGAGGCTCAGCTCCAGACGGGAATTAAAGGCACACCAATCCATCTGGGCAAGTGCGATCTGAGAAGGGTATTCCCTGACTGTGTTGTAAAGCTTGGCAGCGCACCCTTCCTGTAGTATCATGTTGCAATTAAATTAAGTAAATGTAAAACTGTCAAATACCTTAAAATGGAAAACATTTAATGATGATAATTTTCCAATACCAGTTTATAAATGCTGAGAAAAATTACCTTTTCTTTTATGAAACTGTGAAAGCAAACTCATAAGACTGAGGAAGACATATAGGGATGCTTCCATTGATCCTTTCACTACAGGAGAGCCTAAACTATGCTTTGAATTCAGCTCTGCAATGTAACATGAAGGCCTGGTTGGTTTCTGTTCTCCCACCAGGTCCCACAGTCATCAGGTCCCAAAGAAAATCACACAGAGAGGTTTATATTAGGTTATAAACTGATTGGCTCATTAGCTCAGGCTTTGTATTAGCTCTTATAACTTTTATAGCCCATTATTCTTATCTATGTTAGCCACATGGTGTGGTACCTTTTTCAGCAGAGCAGGTCACATCCTGCTTCTTTGGTGGTCTGGGCAGGACTTGGGAGGAATGGGCTTCCTCCTTCCTAGCATTCTCCTGGTCTCATCGCCCCGCCTCTCTTTCCTGTCTGGTTGACCCACCTATACTTCCTGCCTGGCCAATCAGTGTTTATTTAAAACATGATTGACAGAATACAGACAATTATCCCGCACCACTTCCCCCTCTTTTTTTTAAACAAAGGAAAATATCCATAGTCCATTTTTTGGGAATGTGGGCATAGTATTCCAGGCTACTTCTGGCTGGTTGGGGGGCACTGATAATCTTATGGGGACCTAAAGAAAATTTAGAGTTATGATCAATTCCTCACTGGAGTATCCTGTGAGGCTTGATCATCTCAGGCAGCAGTCTTGAATCTGTTCTGGATGTAGAACTCAGTCATCTGGGTCATCTGTTCCTACCGGAGATTTCTTAGGTGGTCTTCCTTGATCAAACCTGATTTTTCTTAACTCAGAACGAATCCACAGCCTCTCTTTTCCTGTGGAAACAAAAGCAAAATCTCTTCTCCAAAGTAACATACCTTTTGACTTCAATTTTGAAGTCAAGGTATTTTCAAAATACCTATCTTGGATTAGTTCAGCAGCATTTATAAGCAAATATCTTTTAGCAGCTGTTGGTCCTTCCTCAGCATTCAAACAATTCATAGAGAGCATAACAACATACAGTCTCCAGATTATCTGTGTATTTTCCATCTTTATGTGGCTTTACTTTAACCTCTATTTCTTTTATTTTTACTTTTAGTTTTTGAGACAGGTTCTCTGTGTATCTTTGTCCTGGAACTTCCTCTGTAGACCAGGCTATCCTTGAACTCACAGAGATCTGCCTGTCTCTGCCTCCCAAGTGCTGGGATTAAAGGTGTCTACCACCACATCTTGAATTCACAGAGGTCTGTCTGCCTCTGCCTCCCACACTTTGGGATTAAAGGCGTGTGCTACCACACCTTGAACTCACACAGATCTGTCTGCCTCTGCCTCCCAGGCATTGGGATTAAAGGTGTGTACCACCAGACCCAACTACTCTCTTTCTTTTTTTATTTTAAGGACCTTAACCTTTAGCCTGTGTATATATATCTAACACAATGCAAACCATTTAGAGGTTTTTTATTAATCTCTCTTTACTGTATATCTCTTTTTCTGACTAAATGAGTCTTTAATTTACTAAGCTATATGGGTAGGATAAAAGCTGTGGCTTTGACGGCTGGATCCAACCCATTCCTTAGCTTTATGAGATTCCAGCCTCAAGGCTGAGGCACCGGCCAGAGCTGTGTTCACAGCCACAACTCTATGGCATTTCAAGGTCCCTGCCAGCAAGCAAGCTGCAGTAGTGTGTTTAGAAACCACACTCAAATGCTCCATAATAGGACCGCCTGCCTGAAAGAGTCAGAGTTTGCCCTGGCAGGACAGCCCAGAAAGCTGGCATTTTAAAACAGCACGGCTTTTTTCCTGCTATGGCTGAAAACCAAAAAAGCATGTGGTCAGCTTTTCATCAACACTATGTAAATGTTTTGTGGCAGGACCTCTTAAAAGAGCTGCAAGGTTTTGAAGCTAAAGCTGAGTGAGGAAGCCTCTCTTAAATGAGAGTGCTTGCTTGCCTCTAGCAAGCAGAGCAGACCTGATAAATTGCTGCTACCAAGAAAAAGCTCTATTCTTTCCCAAGCTTTCTCAGGCTTTCTGTGGATGCAGTTATCCACATGGGCGCCATTCTGTAACATGAAGGCCTGGTTGGTTTCTGTTCTCCCACCAGGTCCCACAGTCATTAGGTCCCAAAGAAAATCACACAGAGAGGTCTATATTAGGTTATAAACTGATTGGCCCATTAGCTTAGGCTTTATATTAGCTCTTATAACTTATATAGCCCATTATTCTTATCTATGTTAGTCACATGGCTCGGTACCTTTTTCAGCAGGGCAGGTCACATTCTGCTTCTTTGGTGGTCTGGGCAGGACTCGGGAGGAATGGGCTTCCTCCTTCCTAGCATTCTCCTGGTCTCATCACCCCGCCTCTCTTTCCTGTTTGGTTGACCCACCTATACTTCCTGCCTGGCCAATCAGCACTTATTTAAAACATGATTGACAGAATACAGATAAATATCCTGCACCACTGCAATACAAAATATGTTTGGGATTTTCATTTTCTTTCCTTTCTCTCTCTCTCTCTCTCTCTCTCTCTCTCTCTCTCTCTCTCTCTCTCCTTTTTTTTAAATTAAAAGGAAACTCATTGGATCAGCTTACAGGATGTGATCTGGGTAGTCAAACAAAGTCTGCCTCATGCTGGAGAGGCCAGAAACTCAGACTCTTGAATCTCGAAGGCTTGATGTCTGAGAAGTGTCGATCTGGTGCTGAAGCCACTGCTGGTGAGAAGTTTTAAGAGCTGGAGAAGGAGATGAAGAATGGAAGGCTGGTAATCGAGGCTATTTACTTGCACTTGGCCTTACAAAAAGGAAGAGTTGACTCTCTCCCTTCTTTGGACAAAAAGTAGCATTGTTTCTAACTGCAACCTGCTGGAGGGAGTTAGGCTCCTACTTCGTGTAAGCCTGGGAGGCTCTGGTCTCTTCCAGACACAGCCTGGGGCTAGGTTCCTTCATTTTTCACCTGCAAGCTCCAGCTTCTGCTTTCTCTGTGGTTTGGGAAGACTCATTACATTTAAAGTGAGCTGGGGCCTGCAATTGAGAATAAGTAGGCAGGCCTAGAGCTTTTTCAAGCCTAGGGAGATGTAACAGCCATTGAATACTGGTCACAGTATTTATAGAGCTCCTTTGGCTCTTACTATCCTAAGAGGGTAGCCCAACCTGACTTCTTCTTGGAGAAGGGTGATCAGAGCCCCTACAACAAAGCATCCTCTTGATAAAAGTGCTAAAATCATGGTCAATAAAATCCCATTTCAAATTTAATGCCTACAGGTTAATTAGAAACACATTTGTTGAAAAAGAGCTACCTAATCTTCAGCAATGTGCAGAAAGCTTCTAATGGAATCCATTGAGATTTTGAAGCATTTCTCAGTAAATGTTGATTTTTGTTAAAAAGGAATTTAATTGTGTTAAATAACTGGATAAACAATGTTATTTTTATTTGACTATATATTCAGCAGTTTGGGGTATTCTTAAGATATTTGAAATAAACAGTTATTTTGGATTGCAAAAATCTTATCTCCTTTTCAGACTATGTTCCTTTCGACAAATACTTTAAATTCATGTTATAGGTAAAGTATAATGCTTCATGATTTAGTAGATTTCAAAAACGAGAAATGAATAAGTAAAATCTTTGCTCTTAACAATTACACCCTAATAAAATAGATTACACAAGTCACTGAGTAGTTCAAATTCAATGCAGATGGAAATTAGTGCTATTTAAAATTTTTCATTGCTTTAATATTACAGAAAAAAATCAAATCCTACAGAATCTAATTCTATTTGTAATTATGTTTATCAAGTATTTAAAGGTTTCAAGTAACTTAAACCTTTTCAGTTTCTTTCAACAATGGGGTTAAACATTAGCAAATATAAACATTCCACATGGAACCAAAGGTCAACCATCAGAAGCAAAGGGATCCAGAAGACAAATAATTAAAAGAGAAAATGACTTTCTGTCTCTCCAGAGGAATAAGGCCTCTTATTTCTGCTTGGTGCTCCTTAATTGTTCTCTATTCCTGCAACTTGCTTTGTGTGGTATACACAAGGCTCAGCAGCTGTGATCAACACCTGAGAGAGACTGAGACCATGTATATGAGGTCATGGATTAGGAAGTTGTACGTCATGGTCACATGACCCCTCCTTTATGGGTCTATGGTGAGGCAAACCAGCTGGGTGGAGAGGGTGTGAAGAAGCAAGCTGCTTACCTCATGGGTGCAAGGGGAAGTGTGGAAACCCATCTATCAACTAGTACTCACTTCCCAAGGTCCCTCCACCTCCCAATGGATCATCAATAATGAAATGAACAATAAAAAGTCAGAAACTCTATGGTCCAGTCACTTATCGAAAGCTCCGTTATTAAGCATAGTTGTACTGGTTACCAACCCTTAAACATAAGAGCCTTTGAGGGAACATGTCATATTGAAACCATAAGGATCACCTAGAACTTAATACAACTGAGTTATACCTCAAACACACAAATCCTTAACCCAGCATGCCCCATAACTAAGGTTAAGACCAAAGACACAATGAAGCCCACAATTAGGGAGTAGTGCAGAATTCCAAGAAAAGAAAATAAAGCTTATGACAGTGCGCCAAATATATATATAGAACAAAATGAAATTACTAAAGCCCATTTAGTAGAATTTCCTGTTTACAAGAATTGTTCTCAAGCAAGCCAGCACTCATTGAAAAACCAAGTAAAAGTTAGACTTAGTGGTGCATAACTGTGCAGCATTTAGGAAATAGAGCAGGAGGATCTGGAGCCAAGACCAACCCAAATTCATGAGACCCTGTCTCACAAAATAAAACAAAACAACACAATCAAGACAATAAACTATATTTACCACCAACATACCCTACTCCAAATAAAAGGCCCAAATTGGGGCTGGAGTGACGGGCTGATGGTTAAGAGCACTTACTGTTCTCTCAGAGAACCAGAGTTCTGTTCCCAGTACCCACATCAAGTAGCTCATAACTGCCTGTAACTCTAGTTAGAGTGGATATGGCCCCCTCTTCTGGGTTCTGTGGGTACATATACTCATGGGCACATTCCCACACAGAGATACACACAGACACAGATTAAAAGTAAATTAAAACTTAAAAAAAATTAAAAGTTCCAAATTCCTTCACATGATTTTTTTTTAATGTATTGAGTTTCAGTCAGTCATTGAGTTTCAAATAACAACTAACTTTCATCTAAAAGCCTGAACAATCAGAAGAAAGGGTGCTTATCTCACAAATAAATGGCCTTAGAATTTCTTAATTTAGTTTCTCAGTGTTATTACGGAAAGCAAAAGTCTTTTGATCTTTCTGTCCTGCCAGTCTTAGCCTTCAGAGTATTCAAACCAGCACCTTTCAGTCTTGCAAATGGTCATAACAGAGCCAGGTGCTGATCCAGATACACAAGTGACTTGCAATGTCTCTTCATCATGTGGTTTTTATCCCTCAGCTTTTTACTCTCAGTAAGTTTTTCAAAATCACAGTCTGAAACGGGAAAGTGTGAGTCCTAGACCAGGCCGCGGGACAGCAGTGGGATGTTTATGTTAAGTTGGTAACACTAACAATTTACCCTGGAGTCATTCTGACCAAGGCTGCACACCAGACAGAATCAGACCCTGCCAATGTGAAAGAAGGGCAAGGTAAGCTATTTGGAAGTCTGTTATAATGCTTTGGGTTCCAGCTATGTTCCTTTCATGAATAATTAATAATACAGTGCAAATAAACATCAAGGTCACTAAGACCCATGAACTCCAATATTAATTAAGTATGAAAATCGCTGTCTTTGCCACCATTTTTAAACATTCTGTCATGTAGCAGCTAGAGATACCCTTTGGGAATTTCTTGCTCAGGTGCTACCAGGAGATCCAAAGCCCCAGTTAGAGATTAAAGAAATGAAGAAAAATTATTATTTTGTTCCAAATGGGGGCAGCTTGTGCAAAAGTCCTTTGGATAAAATTGGGGGTGTGCTTTCACCAGCCCAGTCAGTTTTACTGCCCATCTCACAGATGTCTTAGAGAATCGTGCTGTCCTCAGAGTTTGTGGGAACTCACCAATAAAGGCTGACTGCAGATCATGCCATCTTTTAAAGGCAGCAATGGGATCGAAGGGTAAATATTTGAACAGTCTGCCCATGGTGTCTATTTCTGGTAGATTATTCTGGAAAAAGATACCATCCAATGGAAATTTATCTCCATGCTGTACAACCAATTCGGTGTGTGTCTCAATAATTGTGTCAGATGAATCCTAGTCTCTATTTGCTGTTTAAAAATGCCTTTTATGTTTATTATATTCCATTATGAAGCAATTGAAAGCAAAGTTTTGAAACCCACAGCATCATATTTGAGAATAGGATCACAAAGTACTTCTCACAGAGGACCAAGTTTGCTTTCTTCACTCTGGGTTTTGGGAAATATTTTTGCCCAAACAACAATATTATGGCACCTACTTTCTAAATCCATAAATATCTTTATTAACAGAACAGCATATTCCCTCTGTAAAATGCTGTTCAGTAATGAACACATGGATGAAAGTCTATGGTTAAAATTGATCAGATTATGCACAGTGCTTCTGGGAGGGGCCTCATTCTTAATTGTGCACTGTACACAACAATTACTTTCCATTAATATTAGATTGAAAGAGGGGACAAAGAATGGCTTCTTGGTGGAGAAACTTGACAAGCCCTACCTCAAGATTAACATCAATCATGAAAAATCATGTTGAGGGCCCAGGCATGCTGCACACCTGTAATCCTAGCACCCTGAAGACTACAAGAACACTGGCATGAACAATAAGTTTGTGATGAATTTGGTCTATAGAATGAGACTCTCTCAAAAGAAGAAAACCAAATAGTAATAAAAAGCCATATTGTTAGTATGTATTCTTTATATGAGGTAGAAGGAATAGCTATTCTCATCTTTGTTTTTCATCTCCAAAACACTCTAATAATGACAAAAATATCGGAAAATCCAGACAGAATGACAACATTATTCAAAACTCCTAGGGTCTTCAAAAGCAAGGGAAATCTGAAAACTGTCACAATCAAGAGGAATGGAAGTGGCACAATGTAACATGGGATACTTACGGGGGGGAGAATAATGACATTATGTAAAAACCTAAGTATCTCTGAATAGTGATTAGGCTATGTGATGTGGCATATCCTTCTGTATATATTGCTTTTACTGGTTGATGAATAAAGCTTTTTGGACCAATGACTTAGCAGAGTAAATCCAGGTGTGAAATCAGAAGAGAGAGAGAGAGAGAGAGAGAGAGAGAGAGGGCAGAGTCTAAGAGACGCCATGTTACTGTAAAAGGAGATAGATACCCTGGAACCTTACCGGTAGGGCACAGCCTCATGGTGATACACAGATTAATAGAAATGGGTTAATTTAAGATGGAGAGTTAGTTAACAAGAAGTCTAAAGTCCAAACAGTGTATGATTATTTGTGTGTGAGCAGTTGGGAAACCAATGAGCAGCCTCTGGATACAGCTATGGGTAATAGCATGACCATTGTTTATACACTAGTTGCAGTGGGTAACCCCTAATCTTGTAACAAGGTGAGAGGCAACTAGATGCGAATTTATGGTTTTTTTTTTTTTGCACTACTGTGACTTTCCTGTGTGATGTTGAATGTTTTCAGCTTGCTGGACTCTAGAATCATCTGGGAGATGGGCAAATCCTGTGAAGGATCGCCTTGATTGTGTTAAATGAGAAGAGAAACTCATCCACTGTCAACGGCACCATTCTCTGGCTGAAGTCCCAGACTCTGGATCTTGATGTGAGCACTGGCTTCCACCTCCTGCTGTCATGACTTTCCTACCAGGAGTTACTATTTCTAAACTGTGGGTAAAATTAAGCACTTAATTATGTTTCAGAAATAATTTTATTCATGTGTATATGCATGTGTCTCTGTGTCTGTCATGTGTGGACCAAAGACGGTTTTGAATTCCCTGGAACTGAGATTATAGGTGGTTGTGAGCTGCCCAAAGTGAATGCTTGGAACTGAGCTTGGATCCTCTGAAAGACTGATGCCCTTTCCTTTAGAATGCCTTTGCAACAGTGTTTTATAATAGCAACAGGAAAAGGAACTATGACATTCTATATACCTAAAACTCCTTATAAAAATATTTTTTTCAGTTGAGCAGAATAACATTTTCCTTTCATCACAGGAAATGTATAATTTTTCTCAAGAAATCAGGATTGGTAGTTGTGAAAACATGTGGTTGAAGAACAAATCCAAGGATTTCGATCATTAGTTCATACTGGGAACTGGAAGAGAGGAAGAAGAATTTGATCCCTCTGCTAAGGTGTTTCAGTAGATTGCTGCTCCCATAAGGCACACACCTCCTTCATGGGGAACAGTGAGTAAAGGTGAGGTTGGAGTCAGACATGCTAATCTAGTGGGAAGAGAGGTCCGCAGCAGCCTCGGGTCTCCTCTTCACATAACCTAAGAGTGAGCAAAGGTGAAGAAAAGAAAGACACAAAAGCCTGCTAGTGTTGATTGCCGTGGGGGTGACTTACCGCAAAGTCCTTTCTCCAGAGGTTTGTGGCCTCACAACCTCCTTCAATGTGAAAATTTTTCCATCGTTATATATTAGACTTTCTAAAAGTTAAATTTATGTTAAAATTACATACATGCATAAGATTGGTTCCGTGTAATATGTTGACATGCATACACACAGCAAAGTGTTTACATTAGAAGGAACCACGAGCATTTGGACTATGCAATACACTACCTGTTATCGACAGTCACTCTGCTCTGCAATGCCACATCAGAGCTTCCTGTGTGTACACCACTCAGTCCTCACCAACCAACTTTCTCCATCCCTCTCACCCTCTTTAACTACCCTCGTCTCTTTCTCCCCAGGCTCTTTAACTTCCCTTGCCTTTACTGTGTCAGGAATCATGGAAGGGCTCCTGGAGACACAAACATCTGTCCCACGCTCAGGTTCCTTATATAAAATGCCATGATGTTTGCAGTGAACAATGCAGGTCTTCCCAAGTCCCCTCTAGATCGCTTGTAATAAGTAATACAATGTAAAGGGTATGTTACGAGCTACAGAACTGCCTTATTTATGGGTCATGATGAATGTACGTGTTCAGTAAGGATAGATGATTTTCTTCAAATTTTCTATCTGGCTGGTCAAAATGGTGGCTGCAAAACCCAAGAACACAAAATATATATATTCTTTACAGACAATTTTCTGAAAATGGTAATATAGACTGCTCCATTACCAAAACGAACACCAAAAAAAATGAAAACAGAAGATGAGGGAAAGAGTAAGGTTACTCAACATTAGCTTAACTCCTTCATGCAGGTTACAGGCTGAAAACACAGTAGTTTTTTAGTCTTGACATTTTACAAACACTAGAAGGAGAACTGAAGGGCAGTATACTTAGTGTTCAGTTACCACAGCTGCGGGGACGGTGTGGGCCCCGGGTTTCCTGTATATATTTCCCTGATTTGTGAGACACACCTTAAATATACTAGGAATTCCTCTGATAAAGCATGGTTCAACTTTGGTTAACCTAGGGTCTCCCCGCCATGTTTTTTTTTTTTAATTAAAATTACCCCATTCTGGTTGGAATCTCATGTGATTACTCTCTATAGGATACACTCTGTGAAAATTAACCTAGATGAAAAATCAGAAGGAAATTAAGCATGGTTCAGAATATTGAGTCTCACTATCTACTTCGTATGTCTCTGTTAAAATACCTGGAATTAGAGCTGTGGGGAGGGTAACTCATTGTTTTTAGAAGGCTCTGAGTGCCTTTGCCAGTGTTAAAAACAAACAAACATACAAACAAAAAACAGAAATTCTACCTCTTTAGCTAGCACACACACATGAATTGTGATCATCATTAACAGAAGAGTTTCTTTATTCCTTAAGGTAAGTGCTCTATACTTTCAAAAGCACAAATCACAATGTGTGTGTGTGTGTGTGAGTGTGTGTGTGTGTGTGTGTGTGTATGTGTGTGTGTGTGTGTGTGTCTGTGTGTGTATCTACACATGAGTCCAAAGAGTCTGGCATTACTTGTTCTTTTGGGTTATTTGTGCCTCTGTTTCTTCTACCTATTGATCATTTGCTTTTAACTGTCGCTTCTATAATACATTCTGCTTTCTTACTTACTAGCAATGCCAGATACTAGAGATAAATATCACACACACACACACACACACACACACACACACAAACACACACACACACACACACACACACACCACTATTCTTGCATTCTGAAGTTCTCATGACTAAGCAAGAAAAATTCTCCCTTTATAATAGCTATTTTATGACAATCTAAAAAAAATCAATATTCCCACTGAATAGGCACACATGCTGCCACTGATTGACATTTATTCAATTGGAAAATCGTTATCAAAAATCTGCTGTAATATTCTAAACATTCTTCGGACACCAAATTTATAATGATGCGACAAAGTTTATGACTTCATGGAGCAAGGAGAGATAAGCATACGTAAGTATATAATATATTAAAGCCATAAATGCTACGAGGAAATGAAGAAAGGCAAAGGGATACAAACTGGTAGAGAGTAGGCTGTGTTAGCCCTCTCTGGCAGCATACCCCAAGCACCCTTTCTCTCTGTCTCCCTCCAGATCTTCAAGTCCCCCTCCGACCCCACCATGCTATCCACTCTGTTCTTTTACCTTAAGCTGACCTTCCCAATGGCTTTATGGTATCTATAATGTTCTCCCACCTCATGCCTATCATGTTAGCACTGATGTGGGGCATTGTCATCATAATGCTCTCCTCACGGTCCAATCATAGCCTCAGTTGTTTGCATGGTCACCTCTCTCTCCTAACAAAGTTCATTTTATGAAGGGGAAGAAAAATTATATTACTGTAAATATCAACCTCTGAAAGTATCCAGTAATAAAATCACACTTGAGCAGACAACTAAGGCAGCAAACAAAAGAGCCAGCTATGCAAAACTTGTGGGTAAAATCCCAGTAGGACGGTGCAGGGGGTACAAAACTCTGCGGTGAGAGGTGGTCGGGATGAACTAAGAACTCAGAGGCAGCCAGCATCTTTCGATTAAAGGAGCAAGACAGGAGGCCTTGGAAGAGACGGTGACAGGAAGTATGGTGAACAGGTGACATTAGTTTTGTATACATGGCAAAACCCTAACTTGTACTTTAAATGGAGGGTCCATTTTAGACATTATTTGTGAAATTATGTTGGGATTGCATTTGTGCCCAAATTAATTACTTTTCTTTTATGTGAAGTATCAATACTTATACTTTGGAAATCAGTATGGAAGCTTCATACTAAAAAGTGTCAATAGAAATACATGTGACCTAACTATTCTAAGACTCTAAGTAAAGTACCACAGAGCTACTTGCACAACCACATTTATTGCAGCCCTTGTCACAATAGCCAAGATATAGAACTAACCTAGATGTCTATCAACATATACATGGGTATAGAAAATGAGGCATATATTATAAATGAAGCTTTATTCAACCAAAAAGAATAAAATTATGACATTTGCAGGAACGTGTATAAAACTAGAAGTCATCATTGTAACATGAGGGCCTGCTTGTTGGGGTTTCTGTCCTGCCCAGTTTCCACAGCTGGTATGTCCCAAAAAAATCACACAGAGGTCTACATAAGTTATAAAGTGATTGTCCCATTAGCTCAGGCTTCATATTAACTCTTATAACTTATATTAGCCCATTATTCTTATCTATGTTAGCCACATGGCTCGGTACCTTTTTCAGCAGGGCAGGTCACATCTTCCTTCTTCCATGTCTGGGCAGGACTGCAAAGGAATGGGCTTCCTCCTTCCCAGAATTCTCCTGTTCTCTTTGACCTGCCTCTACTTCCTGTCTGGTTATCCCACCTATACTTCCTGCCTGGCTACTGACCAATCAGTGTTTATTTAAAACATAATTGACAGAATATAGAATGTTAAGCAAAACAAGCCAGACTCAGAAAGATGAATATTGCATGATTGTTCTCAGCAGAAGAATCTAGATTTAAACACGTATATGTGGAAATGATGTGAATAAGCTAATTATTTTATGCACTAATTTTTAAAACTAAATAATTTTTATGTGTATGAGTTTATGTGCAACATGTGGATAAGGGTGTCCATAGAAAGCAAAAATGAGTGTAGGATCCTCTGGAACTGGAGTTACAGGCAGTTATGGGCTGTCTGATGCAGGTGTTGGGAACCAAACCCAGGTTCTCTGGAAGAGCAATAACCAGCCATAACTGGTAAACCATCTCTCTGGACCCACAGTAGAGATTTAAAACAAATAAGAAGCCTTCATAGAATACCAACACGAAGTGCTGTGCAGTCACAATGGCATAAGTGTATTTATTATGATTGTTGGTTTTCATTGTCAACACAACCTAGAACCGCCTGGAAAGAGGGTCTCAGTCAGGAATTGTCTGAGTTAGTTTTGTCTGTGGGCATACCTATGAGAAATTTTTTTCATTGTTGTAGTAGAGATGGGAAGACCCAGCTTAGTGGGTTGGTACTATTTCATGGGCTGCTACCTAAGTAGAGAAGCAATGTGCTCAATTTTCTCCAGGTCCAGCAACTTTGACTTCCTTACTATGATGGTTTGTCCCCTGGAACCATGAGCTAAGTAAAACCTTTTCTCCCTGAACTTGCTTTTGATGAGATATTATAAATTACAGCAACAGGAAACAAAACCAAGACACTCATCAACATCCAATTATATTCTTATTTGTGTATTTGCATACATGTGTATATGAAAGTATCTCTGCCAAGACAAACAATTCTTGGAAGTTGCTTCACTCCGGCCACATCATGGGGTGTGAAGATCAACTTAGACCTGTAGACAAGGACCTCTATCAACTGAACAATCTCATCAGATCTTTGCTAAAGTCTAAGGTTTCTTTTTCTTTTTTTGTTTTTCTGGTTTACTACATTTATCTCAGCAGAACCAAATTGCTGCTCCTTCTCATATTTGATATTATTTTGCTAGAATTTTAAAAACTTTTGTTTGCTTTACTTTTGACATTGTGTCATGTTCTGTCCTAGAAGGGCCTCAAACTCATAATCCTCCTGCCTTAGACTCCCAAGTGTTACATTTAAGGAGAGTCGTACCACCATGTCTTGCGATTATAAATCTAACTCAAAACAGATTACAGTTTGTTTTCAGAGATGAATTTGAATTCTTGTCACTTCCAGCTATTTTTAGATGTATTTTTTGATTTAGCATTCAGGGAAGGTTGATTCTTTTTGCTGTTTATTTCAGCCTCCAAACCCTCAAATTCTTTGCTTTACCCTGTAATAACCATCACATTTCTTATTTTCCAGAGTTGCTATGGTACAAAATTTGTTTTCCTTTATAATAGGCCATATCTTTACCGACTTATCTGTCTTTAGTTATCTACTATCCTGGATTAATTTAATTTATTTTTAAAAAGCCCACAACATTTTGGAGGAATATTTTTCTACCTGCCAAGTTTATTCACCAGCCAAGAAACCCTTGGGGCAACCAAGCTACAATGCTGAATCTTGGTGAAGTTTGTAGAGGCCTAGAATTTGCTTCCTTCTTTTAGACAACAGATCAATGTAGCAATAATACTTTACGAACCAGATTTGTTACCCATTATGGACATATCAGATTTTTATTTCAGCACATGTTATACAAAAGTCTTCAGAAAACATTTTTAAAGCTACACTTCTCACCTGTGACATGAGACAATAAATGTATTAAAAACAACCACATCCATTATGAATCCTAAGCTGTCGTATTATGAGCCACAGATGTTTAGAGAAACTGAGAGTTTTAAATACTGTGTGAAGTAGGTAATTGCTTAAATTGATAACCAAAGTCTACATATGATTTTGACTTGAGAAAGACCACATAGATAAATATATAAGCTTAATTTGAAGGAACCCTCCTTTTAGTAATAACAATCCAATATAGCCCTAAAAGAAACTCTTATTTTGTCAAATCATAAAAAGTATACTTTGTTTATTTAGAAAATATGGATTTCCAGACTATGGTGTTTTAAATGAGAATGGACCCAATAGGCCCATATGTTTGAATACTTAATCACTAGGGAGTGGAACTGTTTGGGAAGAAATTAGGAATTGTTGCCTTGTTGGAGAAGGTGAGTCACTGAAGATGGACTTTGACGTTTCAAAAGCCCACTGGAGTGTGTGTGTGTGTGTGTGTGTGTGTGTGTGTGTGTGTGTGTGTGTGTGTGTGTGTACAATATTCAGGTACCTATGATGACCAGAAGAGTGTACCAGATTCCCTGAAGCTGATGTTAGGGGAAGCTGTGAGCTGGCTAACATGGGTTCATTCTGGGAACCAAACTTTTGTCTTTCTGTAAGAGCAGTATATGCTCTTAACCAATGAGTCATCTCTCCATCCTCATCTTAATCATCTCTACAGGACTCTCCATTCACAGCTAGTAGTGTGTTAAAAGGGAGAACATGGCAGGCAATGGTGGCGCACACCTTTAATCCCAGCACTTGGGAAGCAGAGGCAGACAGATCTCTGAGTCTTAGGCCAACCTGGTCTACAGAGTGAGTTCCAGGAAAGCCGGGGCTACACAGAGAAACCCAATGAGAGATCAATAAATTGAGAAAAAAATATTTGATAACTAAATAAAATTATTTAAAAATAAAATAAGAGGGGGGCCATGAGGAAAACAGCACGCTAGTCTTTCATTCATTTTTTTCACCTGTGCTCCTTTAGCATCACAGGTCTACAAATAAGTGATGCATTGATACTGAGAGAAACAAAGGGCGCATAATAACTAGAGAGACACAGGTACTAGTAACAACTGAAATACTGGAGTTTGCCCAGAGGTAGAGGCTACTTTTGTTTGAGACTGTTCTTGAGACTTCTTGTAAATATCATGATAATAATTAGTGTAGCTACCCTAATAATTACCTCGATGCTTGAAGGGTAAGCAAAGTGGCAGTGAACAAAATGGATTCTCTGGATCCTGTCAGAATCTTATTAAAATGGTGTCAGGTGAAGTGTGACAGGATCCCATAACTAAAAGCCATTTGCTGATGTTGTTGTCATATGCAAATTAAAAGTCTAACAATCCGATCAATGTGATGCCTAAGACTTTCGTGTTGGTTTCACATAGCGACTTTAGATTACATCATGTTTCCCAACTCATGCAAACTGTCTATCAGCTACAGACTTTTTTAAGTTGTTTATAGTCTTCCCTACAAATCAAGCATAAATTACAGATGTTTGTGAAGTAATATTTAGCAATCTAACATTTAACAAAAAAATCATAGAATAATAGTGGTGGTATATTTATGACTCTTGGTTACCATTAAAGTGATGGGAAATTTAATAAATGACTGTGTTGGAACAAGAAATGATGTTTGGAGGAAAGAGTAGTTTTATCTGACCCTACGCTGAAAATATAGATCAGAGTCAGAAGCCATCAAGAGATGCTGGGATGAAAGAGAAGAAAAATTACCTTGTAACTGCTTCAGTTGTCAAACACAGAGATCCCTCTGTCTCCAAAGCATGGGACTCACAAGCCCTCGTGGTCTTGGTCCTGTCTGTTCTTCTATAATTCCATCACATTCTTCTGTAAATTAACAAGGGTCACACTTTGTAAATTTTCTTTGTCAAAATATTGTTTTGAACCTTCCCCTTTCCATCTTTTCTTCCTGAAGGATAGATCCTTTTCTGTGTCTCTGAATGAAATAATTACTTCTTTCATGAGCTAAAATAGACCCAGATGCTAGAACTTTGAGCTTGACATTGGAGCTACATGTACAACAATTCTCAATTTGCTCTTCACCCTGTGAAGAAAGAGGGCATGGACTCAAACACTCAACTATAAATATGCTAGCTGTCCAAAAGTTGTGGCCTGAGGGCAAGGAAGGAAACTGTGATCAAGCAGAATAAAGGAGAGAAGATGATGGGTATAGCTATGCTCCTGTGATGTATGTGTATAAGTGTGCATGTGTGTGTGGGTGTGCAAGTGCATAGGTGCATGTGTATGTATGTGTGCATATGTGAGTATGTATGTTCGTGAGTGCATATGTGTGTGTATATATCTATGAGGGTACATGTGTCTATGTGTGTGTGAGTGTGTATGTACATGAAGTGCACATGAATGCATGTGTGCATCTATTTGTGTGGTGGAGAAGATGAAACAGAATGCACAAGATTCCTAGGAACTTCAGGACTATGACCAACTCAGATTTGGTTTCCAAAGAGATCAGAAGTTGTTTATTCTTATGCTTTTAGGCTACATGTATTTATTTATACATGTGTGTCATGACATGCATGTGGAGGTCAGAAGACAACTTCTGGGAATCCGTTCTTCCCACCCACCTTGTTGATCCCAGGGATTGAATTCAGATCATAAGGCTTGGTAGCAGAAGCACTTACCTGCTAAGCCATCACACTGGCCTCTTATATTGTTTGTAATACTAGCTTTGCTGACACACGAGTCACGTGAATAATCTATATGCAAGTCACCTATACAGCATTTATGTTTTAACACACTTGCAGGTATGCACACTCACCTGGACTTTGGAACATTTCTATCACCCTAGCATCTCATTTGCTGGCTGTCACCACATCTTCCTGTATCATACAGCCTTCAGAAAGCGCCCGATCTATTCCCTGTCTCTATATATTAACCTATTAAGAACATTTCATCACTGAAGGAAGTCAGGGCAAGAACATGGAGGCGGGAACTAGTGCAGAGGCCACAGAGGAATGGTGCTTGGTGTCTTATTCCTCATGGCTTGTTAAGTCTGCTTTTTTTTATAGCACCCAGTCTGGTGTTATACTACCCACAGTGCTGGGATAGCCACACAGCCTGTAAAACAGTACTTCTGGTTGTGCCTGTGGAGCATTGTCAGGTGATGCTAATGTCTTCCTTAGTAAAATCAGAAAGGTCTGCCCTCATATAGTCTAGCTAGGAACCATCTACTCTGATGTGATCTAGATAAAACAAAAAGAAAGAAAGCAAGGGAATTCTATTTCTACTGGAGCAGGAGCCACATCTTTATCTGACCACGAATGTCAAAACTTCAAGTTAGCTTGCTTTACGATTGGTACTCACATGAGTGTCCCCTATGCTGAGGTTCTTGTGCCGTCAACACTTCAACTGACATTTAAACTCTCAGTTCCCTTGGTAATCTGTAATTCTTTTTCTTTTTTCTCCTCCTATTCCTCCTCTTCTTTTTCTTCTCGTTCCTCTGTCCCTCCCTCCTCCTTGTTTTCTGTCTCTCAGTATCGCCCATCACTTTTGATTGCTACCTAAACCCCTTTCTTCTGAAATTCAATAGCATTATACTCTAACATGCTAAATGTATCTTTGTTGTGAAAAACTGAGATGTGAAAATTAGTCAAAAGGTAGTAAAATTCAAGTTGCCCAGTACCTTCAAGCTTAAAGAAAACACATCACTTGAGGTCTTTCTATGCACTTTCTGTCTCACTTTGAAAACAAATCTAAATGACAATAAAATCACTATGCTGCAACATGATCCATGGAATCAGCTGATAGCTTACTAAGTGGCTCACAGAGAGACAAGATTTAAATACATGAATTATATTTCATTTTTAAACATTCTTAATTTGTCATGTCATTAAAAATTATCATTTTGTATGTTTTCTTCTCAAGATCAAAGTGTGTGGGCCCCTAAGGAGGTGCACATAATCTTGTCCTTCACAATGCAAAACAACTTTATTCCCGAAGAAAAGGCCATTGTTGTGTTTACTGGCAGAAGTCAGTGCAAGGTTCCTATTAGTTCATCACATAATTCAAGAACAAGAGACATGGCCCTCATATTGGAAATGACTCTTGATTTCGTTATGAGATTGACATAATGAATTTGAATTCTAAGTACTGAAAGTCTCCAAAGACTAAAGCTAAATGCAATTTAAAAAAATAATGAAATGTTAAACTGCATTTGCAGAATTGCTTTTGGATACTAGACTAGACATGAAATGAATTAATGGAAAATGCTGGAGTGATAAGTTTAATATTGTGGTCTCAAGAGATGTTATGATACCAACAAAACTAATCAATTTAGATTATTCAGTCTGCTTATTACTTTCACTTCAGGGGAATTCCTGAATCATTAAATGTAGCAATTTCTATAGCTACTATGGGTTTCTGATTGCAGTGCTCACCTAATGAAATGGCAAACAGATTCCCAAACTAAAAGCCCCCAAGGGGTAGAAGGTTAAAATACTTACCTTCTCAAATATAAAATATTAATCAGGATTATTAGCTCTTTTAAGCTAGGCTGAATGAAGTTTCATCTTGTAACTAATACAAGTAGAGAACTTAAGAACTTGTTGGATTTTACTTTAAAATACATGCAAATAAATTTCTATATTTTCAAGTGAAGTTTTATATGGACTCAAGACTTGATTGAAGCATTTAATGAAGCAAAGCATTCATTCTTGTAATTAAAGGGAAAGCTGACCAAGCCTGAGTGAACTTACTATCCCCATGCTCTGCCTTTTCCCAGGGCACATACTGTTGGGAGGATGACCTACAGGACGTCTGTAGAAGCAGGACAAAATTGTAGGGCTGCTCGTTATGACGTTTATTGAAGCCATTGACAGAGACTGGCTCCCGTCCCACTTACACCCTGTAAAGTCGTGTGCTTGGTTAAGCGCAGGTTAATTTCTGGGCTTCGAAGAGTCGACACGTGACTTTTCAAGCCAGATAGACATTGAAGACACAAAGCACATAACTACAAACTGCAGGAAAGTTGCGAGGACTGAACCCACTTAACTACTTTGGAATCAGCTTTTAAAAAGTTAAGAATATTTATTAAGCCAGGTAGAAGTAAGTCATTTAACCCTTGCAAAGGCCATTACTATTTGACCATACTGATCAACTCTGCTCTTTTTGTTTATTTTCCAAACTCTTAGACATGAATACTTGTACAGGTAACACATACGTATGTATGCAGACACACATACATACACACACAAAACAACAGACAGACTTATAGAGAGTTTAGTATATCAATATTTAAAATCATTCTGAAAATATAAAAGACATATGTAATACGCTATTTTGTCCTGCATTAAAAAGTTAGGCTAAAAAAGAAGAGCTCTGCTTTTAAAAATAGAAGATATTTTTTATGCATATGAGTGTTTACTTGCATGTATCTTGTGCACTGCACACATGGAGATCAGAAGAAGTCATTGGATGCCCTGGAAAGGAGTTATGTACAGGTTTGACAAGCCACGTAATTTATTGGGACCCAAACCTTGGTCATCTGCAAGAGCAGCAGTGATCTTCACTTCTGAACCATCTTTCCAACCCCTTAAACGCATAATTCTTTGTTTGTTTTTTCAAGACAAGGTTTCTCAGTGTAGCTTTGGTGCCTGTCCTACAACTCACTCTTTAGACATGGCTGGCCTCAAACTCACAGAGATCTTCAGAGATCTGCCTGCCTCTGCCTCCCCAGTGGTGGGATTATAGGCTTGTACAACCACCACCCAGCTAGAGTAGTTCTTAAATGAATATAAGCAAAAATGCATTATAAATTACATGATTTAATGGACTGCACATGAATACATGAGAACCATCTGCCAGTCATCCTCAGTCCTCGAGGAAGCTAGCCTCAGTTCCATGAGCAGACCTTGAAGTTGTGACTGGCTGTTTTGAGAACCCAGACTTCCTGAGTTGCTCTGTGGTTCAGTCACTTCTGGTTGATATTGATATATGGATCCATACATTTTAGGTCACTCTTGCTAAACACATAACAGAATTTATGAACATTGTTCATGAAGAAGAAATTGACATTATTACATATTAATCACAAGCTTGATCATTTTCATTAAACCAGCCTTGTTTTCTAACTTCCTATACTCTAAAAACATAAGCAAAGTACACAGGAAGGCCAACAAACCCATATTGTTTCCAAATATTTACAGAATTGCATATTTAAGCAGATTTGACTTTCATTTCTCACTCCTCCAGGACATGGTATCTTTTACTTCTTCTTATACCTAGTAACAAATATAATGCTTTATAGACTAAATTGGGTCTTGAGTCTTGTTCTAAACATATAACAGATTCCTCCAAGATTGAATTATACCCAGTAGGGAAGCGCCTTAAGAAGAAAGGTAAACAACTCAAAGTAGCTTCAGGAAGTCCCTGAAACGGAACAAGCTAAGCTACTGAGAAACTCTCTCAGACAAGTCAAGCTACGAAGAAACTAGTCTGAACCTGGACCAGCGACCTGGAAGAACCTGATACCAGCTGAGCTGCCTGGAAGTGGTTTAGACCAGAGTCACCTGGAAAGGACACTCTAATCTGTTGAGCTATCATCAGCTATGCAGTGTGCTCCCTTTCCCAGCTTTTGTGAGCTGTCACTTATGCTGGGATGGGATTTTGGTGATGAAGTGGGGGCTCCCTTCTTTAACTACTCGTTAAGAAAATGCCCTATAGCCAGACATTTTCTCAGTTAAGGTTCCTTCCTTTCAGATGACTAAGGCTTGTGTGAAGCTGACTTAAAACTAACCAGTACAATTGATCCGTATCACTGTTAATCCATAATTTTTCCTTCCTTGTTTAACCCCAAATTCATCCATGAATATCAACATCACGATATAAACGTTCCTAATTTTAAAAGTACCACAATCTTTAAAAATTTAAAAACCGAAAAATTCAGTCTCATTAGAATTTCAGCCTCTTAAAATCCAGTCTTTGTAAAGTTGCAAAATCACTGTAAAAGTTCAAAGTCCCTCAACTGTGGGTTTCTGTTAAATACACAGTAAGTTAGATACTTTCTTTCTTCAAATGGGAAGAACCAAGATACAGTCACAATCAAATCAAAGCAAAACCGAACTGTGTATTAATAACTCAATGTCTAATACCTGGAATTCACTCACAATCTCCCGGGTTCCTCCAAAGGGCTTGGGTCACTTCTCCAGCTCCCAACCTCAGCAACACATGCAGATTGCCTCCAAGGCTCAGATCAGCTCTACTCCATAGCTGTTGCTCTTCATGGTGCTATCCCATGGTATGAGCATCTCCAAAATACTGAGGTCTCTGCTGCAAATGGGCTTCACTTTTGCCAATAGCATCTCCTGGGCTCTCTTTATGATACAAAACCTCAGCTTTCTCTGTGACCTCTTCAATTCTGGAGCTTCCGCTGCTACTCTGGCTACACCTTTACCAATGATCTCTGCTGGCCTCCCAGTACTAAGCCTCGGTTGCTCTCCATAGCTCCTTCATGCCTTCAAAAACAGTACTGCCTGAGGTTCTAGGCCAAGGTACAACCTTGGTCATCTCTGAACACAGTTCGCATGTGCTGACTCTGAAGAAACATTCCCAGAAGTTTTTATGGCAGTGATGTTGGTCCCTTTTTAACTACTACTGACTTCTCAACTCCAAGTAACCAGAATCAATTGTCCTAGTAAAACGAAGGTTTTATTTCAGTTGTTTTGGTTTCTTGAGAATCACAACTGGTTCTGCAACCCCAGCTCACAAGAACTACAGGTAATTAACTCAAAATAGCAAACAACCCTGACAGAATCTTTAAGGGACTCTCAAAAGTCCCTCTGAAGTTTCACAACCCAGGCCTTCACAGTCAGCATTACTCTCAACATTCATATCTTCCAAGTGCTGGGAGCCATTCCAGACGGTGGACAGGTCTCAGTAGAGGATGTGAGGAGTTGGCAGGGAAGGAATGAGTCAGGCTGCAAGATTCTCCGACCACCATGGCCTGGCTCCTGCCCTCCCTCACCAACTCCTTACATCCTCTGCTGGGACCTGTCCACCATCGGGGATGGCTCCCAGCATCCAAGCTCCCACAGAACATCTCACAAACTTTAAATAATCAATGGTTTTTCTCACTCAAAGTTCTTCCACAATTCTCACAAAAACAGCATGGTCAGGTCTGTCACAGCAATACTCTATTCTTAGTAGCAATAAGGGTTCTATGGCTATGTTGAACAATCATGACCAAAGCAACTTAGGGAGAAAAGGGTTTATTTGGCTTAAACGTCCATATCAGGGTCTATCACTGAAGAAATTCAGGGCAGGAATCCAGAGGCAAGAACTGATGCAGAAGCCATGGAGGGGTGCTGCTTACTGACTTGCTTCCCCTGGCTTGCTCAACCTGCTTTGTTATAGAATAAAGGACCGCCAGCCACAATGGGCTGGGCCTTCTGGCATCAACCATTAATTAAGAAATTTCCCTACAGCCTGATCTTCTGGATACTCTTTCTTAATTGAGGTTCTTTTCTCTCAGATGACTCTTGCTTGTGTTAAATTGGCATAAAATTAGTCAGCACAGTGGATAATCATGTGTGTATCTATATTTGGTTTACAAGTATTTTATTGAGGATTTTTAAATCTATGTTCATCAGCAATGCTGGCTTGTCATTTTCTTTGTAGTTGTGCCTTTACCTAGCTTTAGTATTAGAGAACTACTGTCTTCATAAAAAGAGATTGGCAGTGCTCTTTCTGCTTCTATTTTTAAAAAAATAATTTTAGAAGGTCTGGCTATAGATATTCTTTGGAAATCTGGTAGAATTATGCTGTGAATCCACCTGGGCCTGGCTTTTTTTTGTCAGAAGGCTTTTATTACTATTTCAGTTTCCTCATTTGTTATGGGTCTATGTAGGTTTTTAATTTCTCTTTTAAATTTAACTTTGATGCTCTGGATGAATCTAGCAGTTCATCCACTTCTTCTAGGTTTTCCTATTTAATGAAGTCGAATATAAACGGTGAGTCCTGAAATTATATACATACAAATAGCATTATGTAGACTAAGAAGATTGTATTTATATATTTAGGAATGTATATTTACATAAAGCATACTTCCTTTTATATCTGTATAAAATATTAACGATAAAAAGGCCAGGGGCCATCAGTTTGAGACAGGGTAAGGGGATGGTACATTAGAGAGGTTGAATAGGGATAAAGGGGGAAATAATTTTAACTATATTTTAATTTAAATGAAAGGAGTTCCTAGAGCTGAGAAAAGAGTATAGATGGCGTATGCACTATTCTTCAATAATTTTTAAAAACAAGTCCCCAAGAGGAGCTTGAAGGAGACATTCAATATATATTTAAATATGAATCTATTTAAATCAGTTATATATTTTCAAGCAAAGTAATCCATCAGCCTTTTAGTTTCCTGTACCAAGAAAGGGAAGAACTCAATTTGCTGCTTGAGTTTGGGGTTAATCACCAAGGTGATGGGAATGTGTGGAAGGTTTGTAGATAAGAGAGCATGTGGTCTGATTTCTAAGTTCTTGGTAATGCAGACTGGAAGGACAAGAATTATAGCCACTGAGCTCATAGGAATGAAAAGAGGTTTAGATCTTTACCACAGTGCTCTGATAACTTCAAGTATAATGATCTTCCTTACGTTGGCATCTCTCGCTAAATAATGATTTCTCTCTTTCCCTATGCTAACATAACTAGCTGGCATTGTCTTTGCCCAAATTGTTGTGCTTTCTTCTATCATGGTGGCCACGGTTATTAGACAAGATATACCCAACGTTCTCACTGATGATGAAGGCTGTGGGAAGATGTTTCCTGGGAGAAAGAGCCCAAGATCTGGCATCAGGCAGTCTTGAATAAAATCTTGGTTTTCATTGATTTAGCTGAGTGTTCTAGAGGAAATCCCTGAAGTCCCCAGCATCTTCTACCTTAAATAAATAGAAACCAAAATAGCTACGTGGTAAGGTTCGGAGAACTGCAGGCAATTTTGTTCAAGGTCTCTAAAAACAGACCTCAGGGAGTGGTATATACATTTATTATTTAAGACTAAATGCCATGATTCAATTTCCCACTTTTCCACTTCCTCTTTAAGACAAACACACACTGCCAGGAGCTCAGAAGCCTAGGCAACTAAGCCTGGAACTTTCCTGACACTCTAATTCCCAGTCATTAGTGCTTCCCAAGAGCTAAGAAGCTGACCCGCTCACCAAACCTATGCAGAACAGCTCCGTCCTCAAGTATGTAATCAACCTGACAGGGCCACGGCAGAAATAAATGAGAACTCCACGGCCAGGTGGCCTTGGGAAGCGTGGAGTGCAATTAACCTGCCCACTCCCACTCCATAGGACCCCAGAGAGGCAGTTGCCTTGTTGCTGGCTGAGTTTGGTTCTGACTGCTAATTCCAAGCAGCTTTTCCTCTCCCCTTGTGGTTCTAGTCAGAACCACCTACAGAGAAGAGAGTGCCAAACGCAGAGGCTGTCGGGAGTACGCATTCCACGGGTAAACCTGTCAGAAACCTCAAAGGAAGAAAGTGAGCAAGGTGGCTCCGGAGATGGGGAGTCAGCAATATTCTTCTGGTTTCTTAAGACAAATAATAAACCCACCATTTTTTTAAAAAATAAAATAAAATAAAATGTGATGTCTACAGTGTAAACAGAAGACCTGGTAAGAGAGCAAACAGGACGTGTTACCCGGGAAGGGCAGGATGCCAGTTCTGGAAGAAAGCAGCAGGGACTGGAAAGGTTCGGCTTTCTGTGTTACTGGCTTCCAATCCACATCCATTTAGTAATTCCTTTTTGTTCCCCATTCCTCAAGACAGGAATATCAGAAAAATCTGTCCCTCCACAGCTGAAGCTGGCAGTTTTGCAGCGATCATTAGAACATGTTGGCAGTGGGAAACAGCTTCGGCGTTTGCAGAACTGGCTGTCATTTGTGCCAGAGTCTGACAGAAATGGAAATAGCAACATCAATATTGTTATCAGGGTAGGAAGAGTCAGTTGCTGCTCTAAGACTACAGACTCTGCAAGTGGTGCCCTAAGTCTGTATCTCATGGGGGCTTCTCAGCACCATTTGTAGATGGGAGATGGAAAGGTATAGGAACCCGTGGCCTGACTGCACTGTTCAGCAGAGTCTTTCCCCAAGACATTTCCCCCTTTGTAATTACAAGAAAAGCTAGGAAATTGAATCCATTCTAATGGAAGTTTTAATTAACGGAAAGTTTCCAGAAGGCAATTTAGATAATTTGGCCATATTATCAGTAGCTTTATTTAAAAAAAATATGTTGAACCAGGACCTCATTCAAAGGAAAATAGAGGAACAAGTGACTTCCAATTCCTTACCCCGGGACACAAGAACCTGGAACCTCATTAGAGGTGCTCACCAAACCCTAATACCTGCTCATATAAAAAACATTGAAAATGCACCGAATGATCTGTAAGCACAAAACTCTGTTTATAATAAAAAGTCAGTTGAACATAAGCAAGGCATTAAATAAATTATCTTTCATTTATAATTAATTAATTTAGCTATTAAAGAAAAGGAATTTAAGGGTTTTAGGTGACATGAGAAAAATACTTGTTGAAAGTGTCTTCTGTTCTCATTCCAAGGAAAAGTTCATAATCTCAAAAAAGAGACGTTTTGGGTTTTTTTTTGGCATGGGGAATAGAATAAATATGAGGTAAAACTTACTTTAAAGGGATAAAAATCCCATCAGGTATAGGGAGTCAGAGCGTCTTCGAAAACCTGTTACTCTCTGCACTTCTGCCTTTTCTTCTATAGTCATCTCATTAATCCGGTTTCTGCCATCAACCATAGGAAAGCTGATGTGTGTGCTCACAGCTGTCAACTTCTGGATACTTATCATTTCCCTTCAAAGCATGTTAAGTGTAGAAGAACCTCCAAACCGCCTGTCAGGGCGGGCACACAGATGGCCGTGTTACAGTAAGCGAAGCAAGAATCACAACTGTATTCTTGCTGCCATGTTTCACTAATGAGTTCACTCCTTATGTAAAATGTATGTATTTGCTTTATGTTGACCCCCACCTGAACAAGTCAGGAGGAAATGTTTATTAACCTCAGATAGGATGCTGAGAGCAGACAAAAGAAATAGTTCCACCCAAATCCATCATGGAGTGATGACGTTACTGGGGTTACCTACAGGAACATGGCAAACTCGGGGCAGCTTCATCAATGTACAGTTCCATCTCAGAATGGGTGGCTACCTCATAAAAGCTGCTGCAGTGGGGTACCAGTTTCAGTTAACCTTACAACTCCAATATCGTCAGTACCCCTCAGACCACATACAGGTGTGGGACAAGAGGAAGCCGATAGCCAGAAGTCCAGGTGGGAGTCAGCTGATACACCCCTCTTTTCTCAGGGCATGTCAGTATCTCTGCTACCATTTGGTGGGGGAGTGCCCTCTGTGTGCTGTGATTACCATTAATGAATAAAGAAACTGCTTTGGACCTATAGCAGGGCAGAACTTAGCTAGGCAGGGAAAGCTAGGCTGAATGCTGGGAGGAAGAAGGGCGGAGTTGCAGACGCCATGGCGCCACCACCTGAGATAGATGTGCTGAAACTTTAGCTGGTAAGCCACAGCCACGTGGCGATACACAGATTAATAGACATGGGATAAATTAATAGCCAACAAGAAGCTAGAGCTAATGGTCCAAGCAGTGACTTAATTAATATAGTTTCTATGTGATTATTTTGGGTCTAAGCTAGCTGGGTGGCTGGGAACCAAACTAGCTGCCCTCCTCCAACAACCATTACTGTATACTTCTCTATAATTGTATCATTTTTCTTATTTTATTGTGGTGACTGTGGAACTGAGGCACTCTGTGGGTTACCACAACCATTTTTTTCCTTCCATTTCCAAGGTAAAGAGAATTTTCTTATGAGTTCTAAATTTTTAAAAAAAGGTAATACTTGCTTTCTAAAAGCTTAATTCTTTTTTTATTCAGCATTTTTTTTATTTATTTTACATACCAACCATAGTTTTCCTTCCCTCCTTTCTTCTTGTTCCTTTCTCCACCTCCCTCTACACCCCCACACCATCCACTCCTCCTGTCTCCATTCCGATGGAGCAGGGCATCCCATGGGAATCAGCAGAGCATGGCATATCAAGTTGAGGCAGGACCAAGCTCCTCTCCCCCTGTATCAAGACTGACCCCCCCATAGGGAATAGGTCCCAAAGAGCCAGTTCATGCATCAGAGGCAGTTTCTGGTCCCATTGCTAGGAGCCCCACAAAATACCAAGGAACACAACTGCCTCCCAACTGCAGAAGGCCTAGGCAGGTTCCCATGCTGGTTCCCTTGCTATCTGTCCAGAGTCTGTGAGCTCCCACAAGCTCAGGTGAACTGTCTCTGTAGATCTCCCATCATCACCTTGACCCCAACCTTCCTCTGCGCCCCTCACCATGCTCATATAATCCCTCTTCCCTCTCCTCAACTGGACTCCTAGAACTCAACTCAGTGTTTGGCTGTGGATCTCTGCATCTGCTTCCGTCAATGCCTGGAAAAAGGCTGTGTTGAAAATTCGGGTAGTCACCAAAGGCCAGTTCATATAAATCTGTTGCCTTTTAGTAAAATTATAATTCTAAAATGCAGATTTAAAGTAGTTTTGAAATGAATCACATAGGAAAACAAGAAACATACAGTAATGCCTGCAGCCCTGGGGAACCCAGACAGGAGTATCTGGTAGCATTATGGTACTGAAGTTGCGAAATGTGAGATGACCCAGTGATGCTAGGACCTGTTGCTAACATGGTGGGAGTGAATGAGGTGCTGGGCTGACTCGAGGGTTTCTGAATTGCTCAACTCTTACGAATGTGAGACAAAAATCATGAACGTAGGACATAGCTCAGATAGCACAGAGTCAGAGCTCAGTATCTCGTTTTCTCTTCAAAACTATGACTTTCTTTAATACAGTGTCGCAGCCTGTTTTAAAGTTTGAGAGTGGAAGAATCGTTTTGACAAGCCTCTGCTTTCTCTCACCCTCTTAAGATAGGCACTGACATTGCCTGAAGGGACCTGACAGATGTCAATAAAAGAACTGCAGTGAATTGGAAAAAGGATTTTACACAAGTCAAAATATTATAGTAGGAGATATAACGTTCTCAGGAGTTAAACTTTCTGCAGAAAATTTGCCACGCCCTCCTCCGCAGTGCACTGGCAGCGGATAAGGAAACCAGGTGTTATTTTTATCTTGAATACCTTCTACCAGCTGTGTTTCTGATGTAGTTTTAAAATTTAGATGTCTTCTTGGAGAAAAAAAGCAACAATTTTTATTTTGCTGGGAAAACAAAAAAAAGAAGAAGACTGGAAATACCAAAAACTACTGAAATGTTAATTAGCAGTAGATTTGACCACAATGAACAAAGGGCTGATTGAGGGAACACAAGTGCATTGAAATATTTTTGATGAATTGACTAGCAAGGGAACTTGGAGGTGCTAGAAACTAAAGAGGAGTGTGAAGTTTAGGAATTTGATACTATGTGGTGTAGGGGGTCCCCCCAAATGCCATGGCTAACATGAGGCAAGAAAGAAATCTGGCTCAAAACAACTTAGTTAGCCAGTGTTCAGGTGATGGTTTAAACTTTAAACTTCTGACAAGTTCATTTTTGACATATTTAAAAACTGTACAACTTTGGGAAAAATTCCCTGGTGACAACTATCACAATAATGTTTAAGATGAGACCACAACTGAATGTTTTGCAAGTTACAAGTTCTTTCCATAAGAATGGATTCTATAGCTTAAGGATGGTGGAGTGGGGAACTGGTGTGATCTAGGCCACAGAGGTCATCAAACTACAAAATGTATGGAGCATCTCCCTTAGGGACAGGTTCTATTGACCCGGAAACAATGCTCATGATAAAGGGTTAAAGAGGAAGAGTCTGGAATAAACATGATAGTCTGAGGAATTTGGATGTTGCCTGACCCTACCGATAGCACAGATCACCAGGATATTAGTTGCATACTCTCAGTTATCCAGGTAGAAAACATGTATAAACCTCCTCCTTTGAGGAGGTGACCCTATGTGTTTAACATCTCTGTTTCCCCTAGAGCTTATCTGTGACCACAAGGACCTCGCGTCCTCTACAATTTAATTTTAATAAAAAATGAACACACTTGAATTGTTAGGAAGGGGTGATTGAAAAATTGGTAAATAAATTTAAAAAGGAGTTATTCAATAATTTTAGAAACTACAGCAAAATAGAACAAAACAAAATATGTAGATGACACGAAATAATAAACATTAAGTCAGCACTGATAGCTAAATGAGCTATATATAAAACCAACAAAAAGAGTGAGTTCTTTGGAAAAATAAACAAGACGGACAAATACTAAGCAAAAGATAGAGAAGAATCAAATTAATACAACTGGTGGTGAAAGGGGGGTGATGGTGATAATGGTGGCACAGAATCTAATAAAATGCAGAAAATCATTACAGAATACTAAGAACATTTACACTTCAAAAATTTAGAATAAATGGATTAATAGACAAAACTTAAATAGAGGATAGAAATAACTTAGCTCCATAACAAGTGATTGAAAAAGTAATAAAACGTGTTAAGTTTTAAACCCGGGACAAACTGGAGTGTCTATTTAATATGTCAAATCTGGACTGGTTGCCAAGTTCTCCCAGCATCCCTCAGTCTCTACCTGTTACGGGGTGTGGCTTGAATATCCCTCTCCCTACCCTGAAATCTCCAGCCCAGAGACTGGCCTGCTCTTCCCAAGAGGCTCTTCCTCAGACATTTTAGTTACTTACCCTTTTCGGACCTTTGGCCTCCTGGCTGCTGCACCTGTCTCCCCTCTCTCCCTTTTCCCTTCTCCTTCCCCGCACCCTCTCCCCAAATGGCCCAGCTCAGCCTGGCTGTATCCACTATGGATTCTCCCAGATGTCCCTGCCTCTACCTATACTCTCCCACTTATCTACAATAAGCTTTCTCCTTCACCATACCCATGAGTAGTCGTCATGTCCTCCTCCTCTTCCTCCTCCTC